>CABHPQ010143035.1:0-51688 GCA_902168405.1 Peromyscus aztecus
ACTGTATTCACTCATTCCCGCCCCCCTTGTACTCAGTTGTCAAGTATTTGGGGGATTTATTCTGTCATCTTTCTTCCTCCTCTAAGTTTGATGTAATTGTTAACAATGTGTTCATCTTTTCATATGAGAGAAGATTGACAAACCTTGTTTGGTTTGTATGAATGTGAGCTACTATTATTGTGCCCTATGTGGAATGGAGTTGTGATGTGTGACTGCCCCAGGAGACATGGAAACATGGTTTTCTATGTGTGTCCCATCCCATTTGGGGGAACTTAAGATTTGTTTGAAGTTTAATCCTATTTGTCCAATTCTAGAGCTCTATGCAGAAGGACGGGGCTCTTTTTTTTTTTGGTCCATCATGTCTTTCTTTGATTGTAGCTTGGGGTTACTCCAAGTCTTGACCTGTTGTTCTTAGACATCATCTCTTATATATGAGGAGTGTTCCCAGAGATGACTATAGCAGCTGTCATTGTGTGGGGCATGGACGGCCCTTGACTGCTCCTCTTGTTCCAGCTCTACCTGGATAATAACGACCCTGACTGTGGCTCAGAGCATGCTTTGATAACTCAGTTATCCCCTTGAATTTTGATGTTGTAGAAACTGGTTTCCTATTACATCTTTTTATCCTGTGTGCACCAGACTGTGGGTTTTTCTCAATTTTTATTTCTCTCTCTCTAGTAATTTCACCCATTTTCTTCTTTTAGAATACATAAAAATTTTAATTTTGATGGTTGTACTCTTCTAATTTCCCAAGAAAGATACATTATGAAATAAGTATGCAAATGTGGAAAACATGAATTGTATATACATTTTTATTTTTAATTTTTGGTAAGAATAGGGAAAAGAGGAAAATGTTATTAAGCTGAATAATCTGTATTATTTCTCATATTAATTTTCCAGAAATTTTGAATTTATACACATATTAAAGGAAAAATTACAAAATAGAATTATTTTGTTTTCTATATCACATATTAACTTACATTAGGAGAAATGATGATATTAATTCATCATAATGTAAGATTTACTAAATAGAAGATGGATGAGTGAGTGATTAATCATTTTAGGTCAATAGTATTATTATGTTGTACATAAAGTACACCTCTTATGGTATACTAGGAATGTTAACTTTGTAGGACTCATAAACAATTTGACTTGCTTTCACATTGCCTTCTGTTATTGCAATCATACTAGAATCAAATATTGAGGATTTCATACAGTCACTGAAGCATCAAAACATAGTTTTGGAAGTAGATGACTTTGAAAACAGAAATGGTACTGAAAGCCTCTCATACAACGGAGCTATTATAGTTTCTGGGAGACAAAAGGTATGTTTTCCACACATATTCAAACACAATATCAAAAGGCTACATTTTATTTTTTTAAGACTTTGGAAAACTAGTGTATAGTAACTCGACTCAGCAAAATATATGAGGACATATTGAATAAACTATGATATTTTGGTGTAACAATGTTTTAAATTAAGTAATTTTGCATTAAAAGGGAATGAGTGTGTTTCTTAAACTAAATGACTTATTATACAACAGAATCATTAATGTAATTATGAATTTAATCTTATTCAACAGTCAAGTGAATGATATTTTATATATTGAAAAAACACATTAAATTCTGTAATGTCCACATGAAATCTAAAATAGGAAAGTATTCTCCACGTGCTATCTTCATATATTTCAAGCTGAGTGAAAGCTATCAGGGAGTCTATCAAGGAGCACATCTGTTGCAAATACATCCTAATTATAAGAAGAATTTGAGTCTCATTTGCATTTCAGTAAAGTTAAGAGACAAAACTAATCAAAAGTATGCCTTTCTTTCCTGCTACAAGTAATATGAGTCTAAACTAGAAGTTTTAAAAGATTTCTCATTGAGCTCAGTTTTAATACATTGTGAAAAATGGCATCATTTTATGTCAACTTTGGGAAACTACTTGCTTGACAGATGCTTGGTGTATCTTGTAGATTTACTACACAAACTATTGATAGTATTAATATTAAAACAATACTGACCCTATATGATGTGTATGGATGTTTTCATAAACACTAAGAATTGATATATATTTTTTGAAATTGTAAAAGTGCTATGGCACTGTAACCATGAACATCTCTTTTATTCCGTATTTACTTCCTATCTGCTCCCTCACCAGAAACTGACAATATTTCTGTGTTAGGGCAGATTTAAACCCTACTTACTGAAGTTTCCTCATCAGCAAAACAGGGATGAAGTGATACAAAATTAGTTACATTAGTAAAATTTAGTATTATGTGGATTCTGTTTCTGTCCTACCCACTGTGTAAGGATCTAATATATATAGTCTCACTCAAACCATGTACGAACCCATTTAGACTCCTCTTTCATAGATGAGAAATGAAGGCGTAGAAAAGCTAGTTAACTTGAAGATCAACAAATAGCTAAAATGTGACTGTTAGAATTGTGTGTGTGTGTGTGTGTGTGTGTGTGTGTGTGTGTGTGCATGCAATAACTTTATTTTTTCACGGATTTTATCTTACTTGTTTGTTTTGTTTGTTTCAAGGATTACAGGTTTTCAGTTGTGTGTAATACCAAGAGGCTACACTGCTTTCCTATCCTAATGAATATCATAAGCAATGGGCTCCTTCATATGTTCAACCATTCACAGTATATTAGAATCGAGGAAGCTATTTTTACATCAGTAAGTATTACATTCATTTATCCCGAACAATTAAGAAATTGACAGTGAGCCTACATTGCTCATATTTAATTGTTGATCCTAAGGATGGTTATTGTGTTCTCATAGTTTGTATGCTGCCTGACTCATGCCTTCAACTTCTCAGTTTGTCTGCATTGCAAGAGTGATATGTACGGACTGCATTTTTACAACCCTGGCTTTAGAAAGTTTATAAAAGGGAAGCATGGTGAGAAATAGAAGAACAGAGAAAATGCCATCATGCTTTACAGTAACACTACTTCCTTTCTTTGTCGTTCCATCCCAGAAGTGACAGTGACTTCCCATTTCTTTGAGAAAATTTCAGTTTATTTTTTGACAATTTCATTTATGTATAGAATGCATTGTGATAATGTTCATTTTAATTATTCCCTGTTACTCCTTTCCTACCTCTGTTGATTCCCTTCTTTCATAGTAGTCTAAACACCTCACCCCACCCTCACGTGTAGATGATTTGCAGGAAGCTACAGCTACTTTGTTTGTGGTTGCAGTGGCCTTAAGATTAGCTTGGAGACAGAATTTCATAGCACTTCCCTCCCGCTGATTGCTAGTCTTTCTACCCCTCTTCTATGATTGTCCCCTTGGTTTGGGATGAGATGATATCAATGTGGTCTTTAGGACTGAGTATTCAAATGTCACTTATTCTGTCAGCACTTTGACCAGTTGTGATTCTCTGCAGCAACTGTCACCTTCTGCAAGAAGAAACTTCTTTGACCCTAGCTGAGAGCAGCACGAGTCTATGGGTATAAACATAATATTTAGGAGGCATTATGACTACCTGTCTTCATTAAAACGTCAGTAGTACATTCATTCTCCCATAGGAACTGTGACCTCCCCAGTTATAGGTGTTTGACCAGATTTACAGTAACAGTCACTTAATTCCCTTCCATGGAGAAGATCTCAAATCTAGTTGCAAAACCATTAGTTACTCCCTTAATGGTCTTGCTACTATTGCACTAGTGGTTCTATCTTGCCTGACAGGTGAGTATTGTAGCAAGCAGGGTCCATTGATGACTTTTCTTCCCTAGCAGCTTTTTCTGCTGTTAGGTCTAGAGTCTTTTGGATAATTCTACAGGATTGGTATACCTGTGTCATATGGTAGCTTTATTTTTAGCTTTTTGAGAAACCGCCACATTGATGTCTCCAGTAGCCTCACCAGTTTATACTCCCACCAACAGTGAATAAAGCTCCCCTCTCCCACTTCCTCTCCACCACTTGTTCTTTGTTTTCTTGAAAGTAGCTATTCTAGGTGTGGTGAGATCCAGTCTCAAAGTAGTTTTAATTTGCATTCTTTGCCAAGGATGGATGAATTTATAGATACATATGCCATACCAAAATGAGATAAATAATTTAAACATACCTATAACAAACAATAAAACTGAAGGAGTAATAAAAACCTTATGACTAAAAAAAGTCCAGGTCTTGATGGGGAATTCTACCAGATTCTTAAAGAAGAGTTAAAACCAACGCTTAGCAGATTATCCAAAAATAGAAGATGTGAGAATGCTTTGAGTCTCTTTTTATGAAGGCACCATTATTCCAGTACCAAACCCACATAGATATAGAGAAAACAAAATGAGAAAACTACAGACTAATCTCTTTGATGAGCATAAATGTAGAAATTCTCAAACAATTATTCATAAAGAAAATTCAGGAACAAATTAAAAGGATTATGATCAATCTGGCTTCATTTCAGAGATGCAGAGATGGTTGAAGATATGTACATAAGTAAAATTAAGTAATCATATAAGTGGCCTCAAGAACAGATGTTATACAATCATCTCGATAATTGTAGAAAATGAAATGCCTTTGACAACTCCAACATCTTCCATTATGAGCTGAACAAAGACAATACCAGGAGTCATGCTAACATGGATGAGGTTAGTGGGGGAGCTCATGAGAACTCAGCCCACACAAAGAAATGCAAACAACTAAGGAGTGCTGAGAGCAGGAGAATCAGTCTTCCCCAGGGAAGAGCACACCAGTTGATCATCCAACACCAAATGGCCAACCCTGAAAACCTATATATACAAGTAATAGTATATAGACTGAGCAGGTTTTATTTTTGTATGTAGGAACACATATGTGCATACCCACATGTACATAACACCAATTATGAAAAAGAGGCCACAAATTTGAAAGAGAGCAAGGAGGGATATTATAAGGGTTTATAGGGAGAAAAGGGAAGGGGTAAATAACATAATTATGTTATAATCTCAAAAAATAAAAGAAATAATTAGAAAAATGCTAGAGAGAATAGGAATATAGGAAACATATCTCTATACAATAAAGGCCATTTATGACAAACCCAAAGTCAACATCATGCTAAAAGAAGAATTCAAAGTTTTCCCATTAAAATCAGGAACAGGACAAGGGTGTGCCCACTTTCTCCACTCTTACTCAATGTTATGCTTCATGTTGTAGTTAGAGCACTAAAGCAGTCAGAACAAATGATGCAAATAGGGAAGGAGGAAGTCAGTTTTGTTATTTCAAGATGATTTGATTTTGTATATAAGAGATCCTGAAGACTGCAACACCTTGCCAGTGACATGGCTTACTGGGAAGGCAAAAGCTTTTACAATGAAAACCCGATGACGTGAGTTTAATCCCTAGAATTTACATAAAGATGGAAGGAGAGAACTGACTCCAGGAAGTTGTCTTCTGCTGATGTGGCTTACACTCCCTCATGCAGACACATTACACAAAATAATAATAATGATAATAATAATAATACTAATACTAATAATAGTAATAACGATTAAACATTTAAAGAAGACTATGCTATGAACTCCTAAAACCAATAAATACTGCATCATCAGTAGTCTACCTAAATACCAATGAAATACTGAAAAGGAATGCAGGAAAATGATCCCACTCACAATAGACTCAAAACCATGAAATGAGGGCTGGAGAGATTGCTCAGTGGTTAAGGCCACTGGCTGCTCTTGCAAAGGTCTTGAGTTCAATTCCAGCACTCACATGGTATCTTACAACTTCCTATAATGGGATCAGATGTTCTTGTCTGTTGAATAAATTCACATACAGAAAAAGACTCATATACATAAAATACATAAATGAATAATGCTTTTTAAAATATTTTTTTTAAGACAGGGTTTCTCTATGTAGCCCCGGCTGTCCTGGAACTCACTCTATAGACCAGGCTGGCCTCAAACTCATAGATATCTGCCTGCCTCTGCCTCCCAATTGCTGGGATTAAAGGCATGTGCCAACAGTGCCCAGCTAATAATTCTTAAAATACATAAAATGGAATAAACTTAATCAAGGAAGTGAAAGACATCTATAATAAAAATTTTATACATTGAAGAAACTATGTTTTATTCAGTGGCAAACTCCCTGATTGATCAGCCCTGAACACATAGCATCACTAAATGCTTAATGTACTCAGTAGGTTATATATAAGTATAGATGTGGTGTGTGTGTGTGTGTGTGTGTGTGTGTGTGTGTGTGTGTGTGTGTGTAACCATAATAATTAGAGGAGGTAATGGATTTGAGATGGAATCAGAGGGACATAGGAGTGGTTGGAGATGTAGAGGAAGGAGTGGAAATGAGGAAAAGGCAGTACTTATGTATGAAATTCTCTACCCCCCCAATTTCATTTAAAATAAACTAAGGAAGACAATAGAAAATGGGAAGATATTTCCTGCCCATTGGTGTACTTGAAGAATTAGTATTATGAATATGGCCATCCCACCAAAAGTAATCTTGAGATTCAACACAATCTCGGGTAAATTCCAGTGCCCCTTTTAACAAAAACATAAAATAATCTTAAAATTCATATAGAAACACAAAAGACCCCATGTCGTCAAAACCATTATGAGTAATATTAATATTGCCAGGGATTCCACTATACATGATTTCAAGTTATACTACAGAGCCATAGCAATAAAAACAGCATGGTATTAGCACAATAACATTTAGATCAGTGGATAGAAGACCTAGATATAAATTGCTACAACTTCAGCCATCTGATTTTGACAAATATACCAAGAATTCACGCTGCAGAAAAGATAGCATTTTTCAACAAATGTTGTTGAAAAAACAGCATATCTGCACATAGAAGAATGAAACTAATTGCTCACTCTGCACTAAAATCAATGCCAAACAGATGAACGATCTGAATGTAAGACCCAAACCCTGAAACTTCTAGAGGAAAAGGTAGGGAGTGCACTACAAGATACCTACCTCGGCAGGGACTTTCTATGTTGGACTTGGTTGTACTGGACATAAGGCTAACAAATGACAAATGGCACCCCATAAAATGTAAAAGCATCCGTTCCCAGTGTTTCCCATTTCATCATTTTTGTTGGACAGTCATCGCCTATGTAGCCACTTCATTAAGCTTCCTCCCTATTTTAAGTATTTATGGTGATTATCATTTTCTGTTTGACAACAAGAGTCATATTTAAAACTGGCTCTAGATGTTTCATATCAGAAGCAAGATTAGAAATGGACCAGCCAAGCCAGGCAGTGTTGACACAAAGCTGGGCAATGTTGGCATATGCCTTTAATCCCAGCACTTGGGAGGCAGAGGCAGGTGGATCTCAGTGAGTTCAAGGCCAGCCTGATCTACAAAGTGAGTTCCAGGACAGCCAGGACTGTTTGTTACACAGAGAAACCCTGTCTCAAAAAACAAAACAAACAAACAAACAAACAAACAAACAAAAAACCCAACTACCAGA
This sequence comes from Peromyscus aztecus, assembly GCA_902168405.1. Classification (NCBI taxonomy): domain Eukaryota; kingdom Metazoa; phylum Chordata; class Mammalia; order Rodentia; family Cricetidae; genus Peromyscus; species Peromyscus aztecus. Next base: position 7,417 of record CABHPQ010143035.1, read on the forward strand.
AGTGGACCGGCCATGGGTAATCTTCTTTTATGAAAAATGTGTCAAATTGGCTTCCACTGAATCAGCAGTGCTGGGAGTCCATGCTAGTGTGGATTTTCTGCTGATAATGGAAAAAGTAAGGCGAAATATACTTGATGGATCAATAATGAATATATGTGTGTGTCCATACCTGTGAACTAAGGTCTTATATTCCTGGCCCTGTGATCAGGGAGGACATGGAATGACTCAGGAGGTGGGGATTTAAGGGAACTCTTTGAAAATTTAAACCGGGGGCTGGGGAATGTAGCTTGGAGTTATACTTAGCATGTTTAAGACCCTGCTGGGGTTGATCACCAGGATCCCAAGGAGAAAAAGAAAACATGGGCAGAAGAAATAGCTCTTAACACCTTCTTCATTTTCTTTTTCATTTAAAAAAATTTATTTATTTTTATTTTACGTGTATGGTTATTTTGCCTACACGTGTCTGTGTTCTATGTGCATGCAGTGCCCAAAGAGGCCAGAAGAGGGCATCAGATCCCATGACTGTAGTTACAGACAGTTACAAGGCCCCTGTGGGTGCTGGGAACTGAACATGGGTTCTCTGCAAGAGCAACATGCACTCTTTTAACTGTTGAGCCATCTCTCTGGTCACCCCCACCCTTTGTTTTTTTCCCATTTAATTTCAAGTTTTCTCAGAATCCAAAAGGACAGGTGTACTTTGTGCCATCTCCAATGGCACTCATTCATCTTCACTCCTATAATGACACTGGGAAACACACTTCCTTACCTAGAGAAACCCTGGGATTTGTACACATAGACTCCAAAACCATAAAGTTTGAGAAGTGTAGAAAGACAGGCCTGTGTTGTTTTCTGCCATTATTTCCATGGGATAGTTCTATATTCTACTTGGGCACATTTAAGAGTTGTGGTTTATATTTTATCTCCAAGGTAGGTTCAGTGACATCCAGTTTCTTTTACAGTTCTGAGTTACAGAACATGTCCACCCAGTTGCTGAGGTCTCTCTTCCTGTCAGCCTCTAGTTTGCTGAAAAAGACAGACCTAACATATCTGTTAACCACAGGTCACAATTCCTGAGTTGTTATTGCTGTGTTTGCATCATTTGAAACACATAACATAAAACTGAGAATCTTAAATTCATTAGTTTTAAGTATATCCATACTATTGTGGACTTAACATCCAGGTTTTCTTCATCCAAGAGATGCTCTGTATCTAAATAGCAATTTCATTCTATAATCTCTTAATTCTTCTCTGCTCCTTCTACCATCTTGCTTTCTGTTCCTAGGAATGTGACTATTTTAAGTACATCATATAATAGAAATACACAATATTTTAACTTTTTTGCTTGGTTAATTTCACTTAGTATTATATATTCCAAGTGGATCTATCTTGAAACATTTGACAAAATTTTCTTCCTTTTAAAGTTGAACAATATTCATTATATATCTATGTGCTTATTTAGTTTTATTTCTTCATGCATCTACTAATAGCATTTGAGTTATTTCTACATCTTGGTTATTTTAATGTTGTTATCAACATGAGTATGCAGGTATCTCTTCAAAACCTCTCTGCTTTTTTTTTTTATATATATATACTCCCAAGTAGGTCCTGAAATAGTTCTATCTTCTTTTGTTTTTTTGAGTTGAGGTCTCATGATAAATGATGAGTATAGTTTTCACTTCAATAGATGCTACTTCGATTTTCCACTAAAGTTCCGTTTGTATTTGCAGGACCTGGTGATATTCTGGTTTGGGACAATGGATGGTTTCCTGTTCTTGCTGTTTGTTGCAGGCAGCATTTCGCCACATATTGCCATGAGTAGTGTCAGTGATTACAAAGTAAGGAAGTGCGGGGAGGGGATTTTAAGAATTCCAGTAATTGTATTTTTAATGCTGTGAGTGCAAAGTGTTTTTCCTCTGGGGTATGGAGAAGCACTGAAACAAACCATTACACTACACAACGTAGTTTTGAATTATTTCCAGCAACTCAAAAAGCCTATTTTTAAAATGCAAAATGCTTTTACTTCAAAGTTACGTGGAAAGTACAATGATTTTCAGAGTGTTACATTAAATCTCCAAAGTAGAACAATATTATATATCATTTGGATGAATTGTTTCCTAGCTGCAAGAAAATAATTCATCCAAAATGTCATAATCTCCCCTTTTCAGACACAGAGGCATATATATGAATGCATGTATCTATAGATACAGCCTGCTGAGTCCACTTAGTGCTGCCCATATGAGTATGTGTTTAGGGCTGACCACTTGGGACTGGAGAGCCTAGTGAGGGCTAATCCCTGGTGAAGATTGATTCTCCCTCTCTCAGTAACCATGATTGCCTGTAGCTCTTATCTAAGGGTACAGCCTTGTGAGATTTCCCCCATTCTGTTGCTATGTTAACTCATGCTGCCATTGTTTAGGTCTTGGTTAAGCAGCTATCCTTTTCATGAGTGCAGCTTTCCTGTCAGATCTAGAAGGCACAGTCTTGCATTAGACATCTTTAGTCCTCTGACTCTAGAAATCCTTCAATGGACTTCTATTCATTCTTTTAGACCTACTATTTGCCTCTCTACAGCGCACTTTCTGTCATGGTTTCTTTTTACAATTTTATTTTTTTACAAAAATTAAAAATGTAGATTAAATCTAAAGATCCAAAATGTAGAATCCAAAATTTTCAAAAGCTGACACAATACCATTATTGGAAAATCCTATACTTGACTTCCTGTAATGAGAACTAGAAAGTATTTAGACTTCTTTTAATTATTCATGGGTTAAAGTGGTGTTGCTCATCAATGTGCCAAATAAATCACCGTTAGGGAACTGGATCTGTAGGTTTCATGTTCTTAAACACTTTGTGTATAGTTATTTTCAATAATACAATAGTACTAATTTACCTTAAAAAATCCTTGCATTTTCACCCAACTCCACACATGTACATATATATGCAATACATAAGCCAGTCAGCATTAGTAATACATTTTTTTAAGATGAGCAAATAAAGTAAATCTATACCTTCATTATGATAAGACTCCCTGGCCCAGCACTTGGTGCTCATGAAGAAGTCAGTCATTTCTCCTTGTATTGAATTTAGATTGAACGTTGATACCATATTTTATGTCCTATGTATCAAAGAGTAGATTAACATTTTATGGGCTTTGCATACATGGACTATCCTCACTTTCTGTTTCACAACAGCAAGTGCTTGAGGAAATAATCAAATATCTCATAAAAAATTCCTAGGGATCAGGAATTTTGGGGAGGATTAGGTTCACTGCTAACAAACACATAGTAATGATTCCAACAAAGGAGAGGTCTGTTCCTAAAGCAAGAATGCAGGTGCATGTGGACCAGATGTATCAAACCAGCACTGTGAAATATCTTGCTCTCTAAAGGACTAGGAACACAGGACTGGCAGGAAAAGAACCATCTATGCCCCTTCCTTAGATGATCAGACTTAAAATAATAATCTCTAAAGAATTAAACTTTCCCCAGAAACCTCATGTTGTGAAAAGAGAAAGGCTAAAGCTTGATGCCATACAGAAAAGGATCTTGTCCCCTAGCAGAGATTTCACACAGTTCTTGCAACTTTGCCAGACCACCTTTCAGGAGAGATGGAGCTGAGATAGTTATGGGTCAATAATGGCCCACACCTTGACCATGCCTGCTTAGTTATGCATACCACTTGCCCTCTATGGAAACCTAAGCCTCATGTCAGTTTCCCTGACTAACTCCTCTTACCTGTTTCCTGTCTTCCCAGTGTGACTGCATTGAACATGCACTCTTCTCTGCTTTCAGTATTCTTTGTCTCTCTGATTGGCACATTGGGGTGGGTGGCCAGTCCTAGTTTATTGGGGCTGCCAGAGACCAGCCTCTGACCCTAAAATGTCCAGTAACAATAACTCTGACGTTTCTGAAGATGAACCTTCACCTCATGGTGTAAGATGACAGAATTCCAACAATCACACCACAGTTTGACAGTACATTGAAGAAAGAACAAAGATAAAAAGGCATGGGAAACTTGTTGGTTATTGTCTAAGATAATTAACTGGAAGAACTGTTTAAGTCCCACTAGCTCTCAGAATGGGAGTGAGTAGTTTCTTAAAAAGAATTTGGGGATATCATCTTACCTTAAAGATAGCAAATAGATACTAGAGACACATGTCTAGTATATAGATATTTGACACAACATGGAATTTGATTTGATTTTTCAAGATCCAAAATTCAGTACTTCCTAAGACAAAGCTTGGGAGTGGAGCTAACAATAAAACCAATCTCACAGGCATGATGTGAGTACTAAATTATATAATATACTTAAAAATGTAAAGTATAACTGTCCAAGTAGGGATGAAGTTTGAAAAAACCCAGTTCTCTGCTCTGTCAAATTAGATCACGAGAATGCTGTTGGCGTATTCTTCACAGAACTAGAAAAGCAATTCTAAAGTCCATATAGAAGCAAAAGACTCTTGAGTAGCCAAAGCAACCCTCAGCAAAAAGAACCATGCCAGAGGAGCTGGCTACAACCAAGCTTGTGTGGAGCCCTGGGTTTTATCCCCATCACTGATAAACCAGGCAGAGTGGCATATGCCTGTAATCCTAGCACTTGGGAGATGGAAACAAACAGGTCAGAATTCAAGGTCATCCTTAATGCATAGTGCCAGGCTAGCCTTGACTACATAAAAGCCTAAAAAACAAACCTCTTGTATTTTAACAGAACTCATGTACCTCCTGTGTTTTCTCATCAGAGGAAAGCCGATTCTCAGCTGTGGATTTCTGGCCTCTACCCTTCTGCCTACTGGTGTGGGCAGGCAGTGGTGGATGTTAACATCTTCTGCGTAATTCTTCTCTCAGTCTACTTCACATTATACATAATACATATGATGCACATTTACTTGACAAGTGAAGTTGTGCTATGTATAGTAAGTAATATGACATTGACCAAATTCTATATACAGTAATTAAAAATAACAAGCAATTTTAGTTGTTTAAATATTTGATAAACCTAATTGCATGCATGCTACCAGTTAAAATATTTTTAAATGTATGTAATTTCAATTTTTCCTCAGATGTTTCATTTTTAATGGATATTACCTGTGTTATCTTCAGGTTGTGCTTTCATTTGGTTGTGCTGCTTCTCTTGTCTTCTTGACATATGTGATATCATTTGTTTTTGGCAAAAGGAGAAAAAACAGTGGTCTCTGGTCAACTGGCTTCTTTGTTGTAAGTATGAACAGTATCAAATACAGTCACCTTTTGTCTTGAGCAGTGGTAAAATTAAAAATGTATATTAAATTTAAAGATTAAAATCCTTGCCCAAAATTTTTGAGAGCTGACACGATACCACAATACCTGACTTCATGTAATGGCTCCCTGTCAAAATGCAAGAGTACAACAAAATTTACTCAGCATTACCAATGGACCATTTAAAGTTATGTATGTAAAGTACACATGAAACATCATTTAGTTTTGTATTAAGGTTGAATTCGATCCAGTAAAATCTAAATTATTGTTCTCAAACATTTCAGATTAAAATTACCCAGTAGAAATACCTAGAAATGTAACTTGTGTTTATGAAGAATTCTAGTACAGATCTTTGAATAGAATTCAATGAGAACTTCATAAAAGACCCAAAGTTTAAAATGTATCCAAACTGGCTTCCTGAGCAGTTCTGTAGCACATGGGTGCTGACTTAGGTATTGTGATATGCTCTTGTCATCTGCAAATGTGTTGGGCTGCATTCATAGGTATCCTGGGACTCCTTTTGTCTACATGCCACACTTTGGGTATGCCTGATCCCAAGTTTGTCTTACTACAGCTGTGAGAGTTTCAGATGCCATATTTTAATTCCCATGTCAAATAATTTAATATCCATATCTATTTCATCTCTCTCTATGAAAATGGAGAACTTGTCTGGTATTATGAGAAACTTTGCTGTGAATATTTACCGAAGCAATAAAGACCCAGACTGTTCTTCAAGCTGACTTTAAGTTACTATTCCTAAAACATGATTGAATGTCTGTCAGTTTCATAGCTCTAAATTTTTGGAATGGGAGCTCTAAAATTATGAAAGACCTCAACCCAATACCAGCTGTGAGAAAATATATATGTCTGATACCACTCCGTGACTCTACAGGAAATGGGTGGACACAACTGACTGTTGTCCCATATTAATATACAGCACTCGTATTTTATGTCTGTGGATTGAGTTTGGCTGTATTCGTCAGGGGCATTTATTACTCTTACCTTTGTCTTCACATCCATCCTAAGTAGAGAAGCTGCATGAAGTATTACAGAGTGCTGCTTCACTTGAAAGACTGCCTTTGAGGTTAGCCATGAGAATCTGTATACCAAAGTCACTGGAGAACGTTTTTGATTACCTAGCAAGTTTGCTGACATTATCCAATGGTATTCCCAATAATGACTATGCTGAACAGAAATCATTAGAAGATAATCTTATTGTAACTCACCTGATTTTTCAACCAATACTCTTTTATACATCTAGCAAAGGTGAATAAAGCAATCATGCCATGCTGATTCCTTAGGTTTGCCAGTAATCTCAACTCTGAATGAATTATTTCTTGGAACTGATGGTTAAGTATTTCAGGGTTAAGATCAATATGGCTGCTGACAAGTGTGTTACTACCAGCCTCGAAGATGGCAGAGGTGATCTACTAGGTGACCTCATAGTTACTCTTTCAGCTACTTTATCTTCAGTTCCAAGTAACTGGCAACCTGGAATAATGATTTCTTCTGTAGCATTTTCCTTTCTTTGTGTTGTCTCCTTTCACAAAGGAATCACTTAAGATTAGGATAAGTACTTATCTGGCTTAGCAGTTTTGCTGTATGTCAAGTCAAAAATCAGTCTATGACCTTATGCACATAGATTGTGCATAAACATCATTAGCAACAGTAGAAACATGCCTCAACATTTTGTGACTCAACATTCGGGGGAAAAGCTTAGCAGGACCAATTTCTCCATGGATGTAGGTTCTATTGTTATGTTTTGAACTATACTAAAGGTGTTCAGATGATCAGAAGTAGGAAATATTTCTTAAAAAGAAAATAAAAATGCCCTGGAATTTGAGAGAAGAGAAAAATAAACATGGACAAATGTACAATGCCTTGGCAGAGAAATTGTAGAGGTTGTTGCAAAATGAGAGCAGTCCTTCAGAATTGCTATCTAAAATAATTATTGTGCTCTAACTTAATATTTAGTTATTACATATTTGGTTCTATTCTAAATTGTATTTAGTATATGATCAATCATCCTGGGAAGACATAAAGATTTAAAGGACAATATACACAGCCTATACAGGTGTGTGCATATTATTGTCTTGGATTGAGTCAGGAAAGTGTATTTAGTCATTTTAGCTTTGTCCTTAATCTCTGGCCTTTTCATCTATGAAAAATTTTCTTAGTCTGATTAATAGCTGGGGAAAATATTCTCCCACCCAATTCTATGTCAATTTTTTACTTTTTTTGAGATTATAATTTAGTTACAACATTTCTCTCTTCCCTTTCCTCCTTCCAAACTCTCCTATATGCCCCTCTCCAGTCTTCTTCAAATTCATGGCCTGGTTTTTCTTTTCTTTCTTTTTTTTTTTTGGTTTTTCGAGACAGGGTTTCTCTGTGTAGCTTTGCGCCTTTCCTGGAACTCGCTTTGGAGACCAGGCTGGCCTTGAACTCACAGAGATCCGCCTGGCTCTGCCTCCCGAGTGCTGGGATTAAAGGCGTACGCCACCACTGCCCGGCTGGTTTTTCTTTTTTTTATTATTAATTGCTATTGAATGCATATGTGTATTTGTATTTACACATGTATTTCTAAATATAACTTGTTTAGTCCATATACTGTTACTTGTACATATCTTTTTAGGGCTGTCACTGGAAAGCTGGTCAGTGTGCTCTTCCCTGGGGAAGAGCACCTCTCATGCTCCTAGCTTCACTCAGTTGCCTGTAGTTCTTTGTGTAGGGTTGAGGGCTCGTGGGTTTTATCCTGTCCAGTTTGGCATGTTAGTTGGTGCCGTGCTTGTTCAGCTCACATTTGGGTGGTCATGTTGGTGAAACTTTATGGGCATAGCTTCTGATGTTACTAGATGAAACAATCTCACAGCGAAGTCTCTGACCCTTTGGCTCTTAGAATCTTACCACTCCCCTCTTCCACAATGTTCCTGGAGCCATAGATGCAGGAGTATTATGTAGATGTATTTGTTGGGATGGGTCTCCACAACTCTGCATTTTGATTAGTTGTGTTTTTTTCTGTAATAATTTCCATCTGTTGAAAAGAGAAATTTCCTAAATAAGTAAGGACTCTACTTATATGTGGGTATAAGGAGAGATAGTGGTTAGGAAGTATGCAGGTTTAGTAGAGTAGTGGTTGTAGATTCTCTTCTAAACCATGATTTCACTAGCACTGAGTAGTTACCTAAAAAACACCAGACGTTGTATCCATCTTGTCATCTCTTTACTCTGTTGATAGTCCCCTTTGCTTTAAGGTTATAGAATTCCATTTGTCTATTTTTTTTGCTTTTGTTTCCTGTATTTTTGGAGTCACATCCCAAAAGACAAATGGTTAATAGCCAGACTATATAAGGAACTAACATAATTCAGTGACAAGAACATAAGGTACAATTTAAAATGAGCAAGTGATCTGAATAAATAATAAAAAAGAAATGGAAATGGAAATGGATAGCAAGTATATTTTGAAATATTTAGTATCATTACCCACCAGGAAAAGGCAAGTATTATAACGTTTATTTTATTAAAAAAAAAAAAAAAACAACCCAAGAAGTAACTTGTTGGCAAACATTCTGAGTAAAGGAAAGCTCATGCATGCACTGTTGAGGAGGTGTAAATCAATACATTCAGAACAGAGTATAGAGGCTCCTCACTTCTGGTTGTGAATATTAATGAATTTAAATCAGAATACCAAAGAGATAGCTGCATTCTGTGTTTAATGTGTCACTATTCACAACAGCAAACACATGGCTTCACCTTTAAGTGTCAATTGACAGCTGACCATGTAGAGAAAATGTCATATAAAAATGCAAAGAAATATTATGTAGCCATAGATTGAAGTCCTGTCCTTTTCAGAAAAATGGGTAGTATTGAAGATGTTATATTGGGTGAAACCAGAAACAAAACACAAACAGCACATGTTCTTCCTCCAATGTGAAAGCAAAGAAAAGTGATTACAATTGTAGAGTAGTGGTCATTAGGCATTGCGAACAGTGGGAGATGGAGAGCTGATAAACCAATATTGGTGTTAAATTCCCAAACACAGTTAGATATAAAAAAATAATTTCTAAAAGTCAATGGCACAATGGAATCAACATGAGCATGTGCACATGGTATCACACACACACACACACACACACACACACACACGCACAATGGGTATCTAGAAAAGATTAACTCAGAGGTTGTAAATATAAATGATAAGGTGAGGAAAGTGCTAATTACCCTGATTTGATTGGTGCATGCTGTATGCATGTATTCAAATATCACACTGGCCAGAAGTGCTGCTTAGTGGTATAGTACATGTTTAACATGCAGGAGGTTCTGTGTTCAGTGCTCAGTGACCCTATCAAAAGAAAGAATGTCATACTGAACATATAATACATATAATTAACATGTGTTATAAAAATTAATTTTTTGGGGGGAGATAACATTTCTGTATATTCTTATTAACAAAACCATTTCCCTTTTTGTCTCAGAAAGGGAATTGTTACTTATTTGTATCATTATATGGAAAATTGTGGAATTTGTCATTTGATGTAATATTCTTGGACTTGCCCTATAGGTCTTTATCATCTTATTTGACATCCTTTTGAATTTTGGCTTCAGCGAAACATTGTTAATTACCATCATGACATTAGTGCCTTCACTCTCATTGATTACATTCCAGATTATTTTGGAAATGGTAAGAAATGTCATTAGCTGTTCCATAAAAATTGAATATGTAGGCTATTTGCTCTGTGAAGATCTACAGAGATAGAAAGTGGGTTAGTGGGCTTCAGGAGTAAAAGCAAACAGACATGAGGGATTACTTTGCAATGACTGGAGTGCTCTGAAGTTGCATTGTGGAGATGCTTACACACGCTATTAAAAAAGTCCTGAGTCTGCAGACTTAGAGTAGGTAAAATTTATAACATGAAAATAAACTTCCATAACACCATTAAAAAGTTGTGCCTTAGGCACTCTGCAAAATGTAGGCATGGTTGAATGCTGTTAGAAGCTAAAGCCAGAATGTAAAAGAACTTCCTACTTCAATGGGTGTTTATTAATTGCCAAGGATAAGTTCATACACAATACTCTTCAACTATTCAAAAGCATATGTCATTCTGTGCTAGTCACTGTGCTAGTAATTAGAGACACCTGATACTGAGAGCTGCTGGTAGCAATGGCTTTACCAGAGGCAACAAGAATAAACAGCACATGACAACTGATAGTTCAGGTGTCAATTCACCAGATGAATAATTCTCTGAAGGAGGAACCCTGTTCAAGCAAGGCTTACGGGACCACAGACTCTGTAAACTGGTTGCTTCTGTCTGAAATTTTTCTCATGTGCCACTACATTTCATCCCTAAAAAGAACAGCCATGGGGTTCTTTCCACAGCCCATTGGTGATGTGTTTTCTACTTTTTGGGCACATATATCTGTGGATGGTCAGAAAGATGATTTCTTCTTAAGCTGTATAATTTGATAAATAGAAAATATTTGATAAATACAACTGAGTTTAATGAAGAAAATAGTCAATATGCAAAGTACATGCTATTTAAATGTAAATTGTGAAGAAAATGTATTTAGCCTTTTTTTTTTCTTTTCAGAGAGCCCACCAGCACTATGAAGAATTTGGAGAAATCAAATATGGTTTATCTGGGGCAGATTATCTGTTATGCCTAATAGTAAGACTTTTTCCTTACTACATATCCCTTAGAATAGAAGTTCTTTACTATAACTCTATGGTCTTGTCTGAAGCATGCTATCTCTGAAAGTGTTGTAAACATTGTTTTAGATAAAGCAATGACTTTCAGACACGGATTTACTCTTAGAGTAAGTTTTGTGTGCATATATATGATAAGTTAACAATTCAGTATAGTATCCATTTTGGTTTGTTTAGTCTCTTCACCATTCTACCTCTAAATGTAAAAGTGTAAAAAAAATCAGATGCAATGTAAATTTTCTTAATTATGAATATAAGCCAAAATTGAATATGAGTGAATGGGAAAATTATTATTTTAGTCTTAAGGATGATGAAAGCTACTGTCTTTCCAAACTATCTTCCCTTGATGCTCTTGGCAAAACAGTAGACACCAAGTCCCTGCCCTCATGGGGCTTATATTCTAGAAGTATACAGATAAACTAAGTAAATAGTAAATACTGTATTAGTTGGAAAAGTGTCTAAGTTACTTTCTACTGCTGTAAAGAGATACCATGACAAGCAAATTATAGAAGAATGCATTTAGTAGAGGCTTACAGTTTCAGAAGGTGAGTCTATGACCATCATGGCAGGGAGCATGGCAGCATGTGGGCAGGCATTGCACTGGAGCAGTAGCTGAGAGCGACATCAGATCCACAAGCACAAGGAAGAGAAAAAACGCTAACTGGGAATGATGTGGGCTTGTGGGCTCTTGAAATCTCAAGTCCACCCTCAGTGACATACCTCCACCAATATGGCCAAACCCCCTAATCCTTCCCAAACAGTTCCACTAACTGGAGACCAGTCATTTAAAAATATGAGCCTAGACAGCCATTCTCATTCCAACCACCCCACAGATAGTCAGGAAGGACTCAAATGACATTCTAATCGGCACTAGCAAGAGTGACCCTGTCTTTTGTCAGGATCCTCTAGGAGAAAGAGGGAGCTTAATCAGATAGAAGAGCATATAAGTAATGTGGTAAAGTGTGAGATAAGCAGAATAGGGTCCACATGGGTTTCTAAATAACTCCAAGGATTTTGATGCAAATTTCAGTGGTTAAGGAATCATTGGATGGTTTGAATTAAAGCACAATGATCAAACATAGCTATGGAAAGCATAACTGCAATTTCTGTGATGAAAGTATATGTGTAGGACAAGAGGAGTACATGGAAACCATGTGGAAATGCATTGCAAGCTGAGAAAGAGCAATGACATGGGTCTGGATGGGCATAAAACAGCAGAGAGAACTAGTTGCATTATGAGAAGTAATAATTAAGTAACTTGGTTAACTTATGTCTCAACAAAACTTTTTGTTTGCTCCTAGCCATACTTTCATGCTTTGCTGTTCATTTTTGTTCTGAGATGCCTGGAACTTAAATGTGGGAAGAATGTAATACAGAAAGATCCCATTTTCAGGTTAGGATAACATTTAATTTTGTATATAAAATCATAGTTTAATATTCCTATTGTGGTGACTGCACTTCCAATTTGTTGATAGGGATTGCTATTTGCAATGCAAGCAATATAATGATGGGCATTATAGCCCATGGATTTCTGGCTTACTGTCAAGAAATAAAACCTGCCACTAACCAGTAGAGAGATACTTCAATTTCTCAAATATGTAAAGATTTTCCAAGTATGCTATCATTCTCCCATAAAAGGTGATATTCATCCTCGCATAGAAGAGGTGGAAAGAAGAGCTAATAATTTACAACTGAATTGATGGAGTTTTACATGTGGGCTGTGGAAAGTGTGAGCGGCAAAAGATGCTGAAACAAATATCTGATGTGACTAGGATGGGGCTGTAGTGACCATTGGCAGTAAAGGTGACTTGAATTTTAGGAGGGGAGGGCAATACTTGATGATATTGCTGATAAGTACTGGCTTCAAAGGTCAAAGGTGCTGGAAGGATAACAACAACACCGAGAGAGGGGTTCTGAAGTCACGCGAATAGTGACAATCGCCACCAGTCTATTAGAAAAATCACCAGGAAACTAAGTTTAAGCAACTAGAAAACAATGTGCAACTCAGCTGTTTTCCACAGGATATCTCCACAAAGTCTAAATGTTCAACTAAATCCAGAGGAACGTATAGGTGAAGATGAAGATGAAGATGTTCAAGCAGAAAGAATAAGGACATCGGCTGCCTTGAGCACTTCAAATTCAAATGAGGTTTGAAAGCATAGATGCTACTGAAAGCATACAAGAACTGTTCAGAAAAAAGCTTGATATGTTGATTTTAACTTTGAAAATGTGACGTTTGCTACATCCTTAAATATGCAGTTATCCTAGAAGGTTCTGGAAACTAAATGAAATTAAAACACAATGATTTTGCTGGGCAGTGGTAATGCATGCCTTTAATCCCAGAACTTGGGAGGCAGAGGCAGGAGGAGCTCTGTGAGTTCAAGGCCAGCCTGGTCTACAGAGAGAAACCCAACTATAATTAAAATTTTAGAACAAAACAAGACCTTATAAGTTGAAGAATGTAATATTTGGGGTAAAATGCTTAATAGAGACCAGGAGAGTCAACCATGCTTCATGAATGCTAGGCAGATGCTATATTCTCCAATGCAGTCAATTCTCTTCTGCCCAAATGGTGAGTTGTCTTTCATGGTGTTCAGGTACTTCCCTAGTGTGTTTGGAAGCCAGAGACACTGTAAGTTAATTAATGTGCCTTATGTTGGTAGCAATGGTAATGATTACTCTCAACTCAGAGCATGATTTGATTTGTGGTAAGCATCATGAGAATATAAGAACATAACACCTCTGGAATTTAGAGGAAAACCTCATTTCTATCTCTTCTAGAGACCAGTCATAATTGCTAATGGTCTACACAAAGAGTATGCAGGACAGAAGAAAAATTGCTTTTCAAAGAGGACAAAGAAAGTAGCAGCAAGAAACATCTCTTTTTGTGTTAATAAAGGTTTGGAACAACCACTTCTTAAATTTATTGTTTAAAGTTTTTTGACTAATAGATTTTTGTGGTATTGGAGAATAGAACCCAGAGCCTCATGTGTGTCAGGCAAGTATTCTACCACTGTGTGGCATTCTTAGCTTTCTCTTTACTTCTTGTATTGAGGCAGAATCTCACTAAGTTGCCAAGGATAAACTTTTGAACCTACTCTGTAGTTCAGGCAGGTCTTGAACTTGTGATCCTCCTGCCTCGGCCTTTTGAGTAGATTGGATGACAGGTGTGCACACAGCAAGCCATTAACCATTTATTTTTAGGAATGAACATAAGGCATAATTTCACTTGCTATAGCCTTAATTCCTTCATTTGTTCAATGTAGATTTTTTTTTTAGTTGTAAGGGACTGTTCTAGGGAAAATCAGGAAACTTCCTGCCCTTGTGGATTTTGCATTCTAAGGAGTTCATAAAAATAACTTGTCAATAAAATGTCAAATATTACATAAATTCTATGCGGAGCACTGAACCTTGTGAAATAATGTGAGTGACATGGAACTGTGTTTGATTAGAACAAGGGAAGGCTTTACTTGAACAATGACATTTAAGTCAATATCTATGTGACAAGAAGATAGGCACAGCAATGGCAAAGATTTAGATACAGTGGCACATTTGGATTGGTTGCGTTTAAAGCAAAGAGGCCAGCAGATGCATCTGTATGTGGGAGGGAGGGATGAAGTCAAGCAGGGTTTGACTAGGCACAGTTCCTTAAAGCAGCAAGAATGATGCAGTTTGCACCAGGCCAGTAGAATGTCATTAGAAGGTTGTTAGCACACAGTTCACATTTTGTATAGAATTGCATATTGATATTTATGTTTGAATTTTAGAAGGGGCGATTTACATCAGTTCAGATGAAATATGGTAGATTGGGTACATGTGGTTTATTTTTGGTGTAAGAATAGTGTTCCAGCCTTCTAAGGTCTAGAAATCTTTTGCATGGACACACAGGTACACACACACTATGGGAAATAATGGAAACAGAAAATCTTGGGGTGCTGATGTGTCAATGTGAAATTAATATGCTTTTAATAAAATTTAAATAATGAGAATTAACTAATATGTTTTCATGACATATATTGTGTATATTTTAAGTTAGAATTACTCTATTTGAGAATTCTAAAGACCTCTCAAGATTTCACTGAAAAACTGTAAACCTGTATTTCATTTCCCAAAATGATAATCTTATTCTTTCTTTCAGGTGAAATTTTGGGATTGTTAGGACCCAATGGTGCTGGTAAAAGTTCCTGTATTAGAATGATAGCTGGGATCACAAAGCCAGCAGCTGGAGAGGTAATAAAAAATTGAGAAATTGTTTCCATTCCCAAAAAAATAGTCATAATAAATATAGGTTATATATTTGTAAGACTTTTATTGATATTTTGGATATACATATTTTTCCTTTTATTGTTTTGGATGGTATTTAAAAGTTTATAATAGGAATTGGAATGTTACCAGGAGCCAAGTACCTCTTATACACCACAGGTTCTTAGGTACCGCCTGAATTTGTACATCTTTGCCACCCCACTCACATGTGAAATAATGCTCATATATTAGCAGATTTCATTGTTTTCTGTGATACAAATGGATCAGCTTCTGTGACATGTTCTTGTTTTAATAGTTCAGGTGTTTACCAGCTGCATGGCAGTTTCTAGATTGTGTGGAGAAAAGACCTCACATACCATCAGTGAAGCTGCTTCCTCTTCTAGGTGGAACTGAAAGGATTTAGCTCAGCTGTGGGTTTCCATGGTGATGGCACAGTCAAGTTTGGATACTGTCCTCAGGAGAACATGCTGTGGCCCATCCTGACAGTGAAAGAGCACCTGGAGTTATATGCTGCTGTTAAAGGGCTGAGGAAGGAGGATGCTGTCATCGCCATTTCAAGGTACTGCAGAAGGACTGTGTCCTCCCTTTTTGTCAAGAGGTACTACTCACAATGAATTTACTAATGAGGAACAGGAGTGGAAAGGCATTTCTACTTTTTCAGAGCATTGGTGGTCGAACAGAAATGAGAGACAATACCTGACTCTCCACATACTCAGTGTGGGAGCTTAAAAATCATTGAATAAATTAGTTGACGAAGAATGAGTAAGTCTATTCTCATGAATAATCACTGTTTTCAGGTTTCTAGTGAGAAAATGGAATAAATATCAGTTTAGTTTCTCATTCAGAATTATAATGAAAAAACTATTTCAGGAGGCAAAAAATGAAACAACTTTTTATCATGATTCGAATTTGGAGAACAGTAGTGCTATGCTTCTCTCCAATATCCTTATAATTATGGGTGATTTCTTTTTCTCTAAGTTCTCTCTTAGTGTGATATTTCCATCTTATTTTCTATCAGATTAGTGAATGCTTTTAAACTACATGACCAGCTGAATGCCCTAGTGCAGAAACTAGCTGCAGGAGACACTAGAAAGGTACGTGTGGTGTCCATTGTTCTTCTGAGGGCTTATGTGGTATGGAAGCAAACAGGGGACATTTTTTTTTCCTGCATTGCAGCTGTGCTTTGTGCTGAGCATCCTGGGAAATTCATCTGTCCTGATTCTGGATGAACCCTCTACAGGCTTAGATGTGTCTGGGAAGCAGCAAATGGGGTGAGCATTCTTATAGGTCCCAGACCCACAGTGGTAAACATGTAAAACTGCAACAAATCCACTGGCTCCTGATTCAGTGGAAATTGTATTAGTTAGGGGCTATAGCTTGGGCAATAAATGTTCTTTAAAGGCCCATATGTTGAAGGTTTAAAGCTCCTCAGACAATAGTGCTACTGAGAAGTGCTAGCACCCTTAGGAGGTGGAGCCTAGTGTAGGGAAGCTAAGATTACCTTGAAGAAGACATTGGGCCTCTGGTCCTGAAGAAAGCTATCGTATTCCCCCTGTGGCATTCACTACCATGGTGTTCTGCCTTCCCACAGGTTCAAGGCACTGGATCTAATCAACCATGGCTTAGAATATCTGAAATTTAAATGCAAAATAAACTTCTCCATTTGAGTTGATTATACCAGGCATTTTATCATAGTGATACAAATCTGGTATGTACTAACATCATATCAGCTGCTATTGTAGCAAATATTTCAGGTGATCAACTTACCAAGAGGAAAGATTTGTTTGGGCTTGAAGTTTTGGGGCTTTAAGTCCATATTTGGTTGACTTCATTGCTCTGGGGCTGTGGTCAGATAGCATGCCATGGCAGGAACACATGATAGCTCTGGTCACTTTATAAGTCAAGGAGCAAGAGCATGAGAAAGGCACTGAGGCACCAGAATCCCCTACAGAGGCTCTGATGTCCTGAAAGCATCCACCTAGACCTCAACTCAAAGATTCTATTACCCCCTAACAGCACCATCTGGGGACCAATACCTTAGCACATGGACCTTTAGGTGACACTCAAGACACAAACTCTATCTACAGAGATAGTTCATGTTATTAGGAAAGCAAATGTTTAACAAGTGGATGATCCAAAATGCTCCACATTCTGCAGTTTGGGGCTTAATAATAATTTTAATTTTGCATTTTAATTATTGAGAATTCTGTAACAATTTATTTTACTGCTTAGACTGTTTTCCTAAAGACCCTCATCTTACTGACATAATTTCCTTGTTTCCACATCTGCCAAATTTACTTATCCAATTTATATCAGTTTAGTATTTTCCCGTTTCTTGCATGTGAATCACCCTTTTGACTAATAAAACCCCTGATTTAATTTCATAATCATGATTATCCAGTATTCTCTCCCATTTAAAATAAACCTTTGTTACCACTATTTAATGCAAGTGTGGAAAGACTTATTCATGACTCCATTATACCTATCACTCAGTTCCAGTCCCGATCACTAGAAGGTCAACTTTCCTTTCATCATTTCTCAACCCATTTCCTTTTGCAGCTTCTATTAAAGGAAGTACGAAGCAGCAAATCTTTTTATTCATCATTATTTCTGTTAGCATTTGTAAAAGACAAGGAAGCTTCTTTTTAAAGTTTAATTGTAATACCATGGACATACCTAAAATATTAAAAAAATTCTCTGTATTAAAAAAAAGTAGTCAGCATTTATTTCCCTGGTATTTCTGAATATATGAATATGATTTGTAAACTGTATTCTATCTACACATTTTCCCTCTGTTTCTTTATCTTTCCTATTGTTCTTTACTTTTCGTTTTAAATTCATTCTATTAATTTTTGCTCACTCCAGGCAGGCAATCCAGGCAGCTGTTAAAAACAATGAGAAGGGTGTCCTCTTGACTACCCATGACCTGGCTGAGGCTGAGGCTCTGTGTGACCGAGTGGCCATCATGGTGTCTGGAAGGCTGAGGTGGGTGTCTTTCCAGAGCCTGATTTAGGATTGCCTGTAGAAAGAGCAACTCACTGTTAGCAGCTAGTTCCTTCGCTTTGCCTTCCTCACTGACACCATTTCTGCTATCTCTGACATTTAAGAATACAAAAATGTAATGACGATGTTTGTTTTTTTCCCTCATCATGTTCTTCCTACTCATAGATGCATTGGTTCAATCCAGCACCTGAAAAAGAAGTTTGGCAAGGATTACATTCTAGAACTAAAAGTGAATGAAACTTCTCAAGTGCCATTAGTCCATGGGGAGATTCTGAAACTGTTCCCACAGGCTGCACATCAGGAAAGGTGAAGAGAACTGTTAATGGTGGAGAACTATGTATGCTTTCCACACTCTGTGGTTTCTGTTAGCTCTGTGCTAACACTGCTGATTGAGCAACACAGTAATAGTCAGGGACCTCGAAAAGAGGTATGTTGAGTCTTCCAGATGATAAGAGATTTGCAAACTACACAGAAACTCGTGTCTCTTCCTCCAGAAAATAGCAAACAATGATGAAGGGTCTTTCTTTAATAGAATTTTCTTGATTCAAAATGGAGACTATGAAGGAGTGTATGTATGTGCACATGCATATGTACACTTGTTTCGTGTGTGTGTGTGTGTGTGTGTGTGTGTGTGTGTGTGTGTGTGTACCTGTGTGTTATTAGGAGCAGGACAAGATGATAAAGCAGCAACTGAATTTAAAATTAGAGGGGTAAACATATCAGAGAAACAAGACACAAAACTGCTATTCTCATCTTCACACTATAAATGTAGTGATTATCTAAGGTATATTCCAAAACCTGCTGTTACTCTTAAACTTTCAGTATCACTAGTTAAAGTATATATATATATATATATATATATATATATATATATATATATAATAAACATGGGAATATAATGAATGATAAGAAAGGAAGAGGGGAGTCTGGTCTGAAGACAGCCAGCCCTGGAGGTCTGGTCAGTCTTACTGCCACTTAGGAACACTGCACTGTTAATCTGAGAGTGAACTGAGACAGTGGCAAAGGTTGCTGTCGGAAGCAGCACCAGAAAGGAAAATGCCCTAAACCAGGCTGTTCCTTAGAGGCTCCAGGGCTTTGAAATCTTTCCACAACTGTCCTGCCTTCTCCCCAGCCTCAGATCTCTGATCAGGAGTTAGCTTTAGGGTGACAATACTGAACTCATTTGAAGTTATTTTCCAGACTAATTTGGACTGGTCTAAGGATGTAGTTTAGAATTTCTATTTTTAACAAGAAAACAGTTTGAGTTAAATGGGCTATGTAAGAATATAAATAGTAATACTCTGCTGTTCCTAGAGATGTCTGCAACAGCCAGTTCTCTTCAGTTATTTCAAACTTTTATTGGTAAATAATTTGGTTTCACATTTAACCTATATATTACCTTGTGCCAATTTCATTTTAATTAATTAATTTATTTATTTATTAACTTATTTATTTACTTTTGGTTTTTTGAGACAGGGTTTCTCTGTGTAGTTTTGGTGCCTGTCCTGGATCTCACTCTGTAGACCAGGCTGGCCTCGAACTCACAGAGATCCACCTGGCTCTGCCTCCCTGAGCGCTGGGATTAAAGGTATGTGCCACCACCTCTTGGCTGCGCCACCACCGCCTGGCCCAATTTTATTTTTAAAAAGAAATGGTTGATGATACAAAGATTTATTCTGATGTTTATCATTCCCACCTTAAAACACAGGTTGAATACAATGTGTTCCTATTCCCAGGTATTTCTCCTTGTTGACCTACAAGCTACCCATAACAGATGTTTATCCTCTGTCTCAGGCCTTTCATAAACTAGAAGCAGGTAAGGACAAACTTTTAAAGGACTTGGAGAATAATTTAATGAAGGGTGGATGTGCAATACATTTTAAAAATAGGCCCTGCCGGGTGTTGATTTTAAGAATCCTAATGGTGATGAATCCAGCTCTCTGGAAGGAGGTTCATCTGCAGTGGGGACTGGAGCTGTAGAGGAAACACAGTGGAGCTTAGCTCTTCTCCCTTCACATCCACATTAACCCTGGAAAAACCATGACCATGACCTGCCTTGTCTGTGTTCATAGTCCATTCATATCAAGTACCCTAAGTGATTGCTTCACTCTTCTGACCCCATATCCCACCTCCTCCCTCGCTGATGTACTCAGATTACTGATGAGGTGAAAGCAATAGGAAACACTTACCAACATCGTTCTATCTGTGCTGATGGACTTAACTTTCTGTTACTCAATGACAGCTAAGGTCATTCTTTGATTGCTTAGAACTCCTCTTGCTACTAACCCTATCCATCTGTTTGTCTGTCTTACTCTCAGCTAGCTAGATCGTTCCCAGAAGCAGATCATCATTGTGTAATTTGCTGAAATGCTCTAACCCTGAAGCTAGTCTTCCTGGGTTCCCATCACAGTGCTGATGCTTGCTAGCTGGGAGACATTGGATAAAATTACCCAATCCCTGCATTTTTATATAGCTTATCTCTATAGTGATGGACATTATCAGTGTCCTCTCTGCAAGGTCATTAGGAGTAAAGGAGTTAATTTGCTAAGTGCCCAGAACAGTGCGTCATTGTGCTTGAGATCATATTAATCTCTGCTTTTGTCCATTCTTAACAGCTGGCTTCTTGGCTCTTCCTAATTGTTGCCAGTCAAACATGCTCTTGCTCTGGGACTCTGCACTTGCTCATTCTTCTTTTTGAAATTATGTTTCCTAAATATTTAGGTTGTTGCTTCTTCACATTTTTAGGATTCTGCTAAATTATCAAATTATTACTATAACTTCCTCAATGATTTTATATAAAAAGAGTATGTGGTAAGTTTTTGTTTTGTTTTGATTTTTCTCCATAGTTTCACTTACCATTTATTTTATTGTGCATTTAAATGCATATGAATATAATGCCCACGTTTCTCTTGCTGAAACGCACAGACAAAGGCCAAGGGCTTTGTCTCTTCCCCTTACTGTTCTGTGACTGGCATCTAAGAGTGCCTCTCACACAGGAGATTCCCACTATATAAATGGTAAACTTCAAACAAGTGAGTATCTGAATCTAATGACAGCTGTCATGTTGATCTCCTGATGTCCCCAGTGGAGACCTGATAATGTAGATGACCACTGAAGGGAGTATTGATTGAGTCCTCTCAAAGAGTATGGAGTGAAATCATCATATGTAAGACCATTTCATCAATGGTGTGGTTCCTCAAAGAAAATACATATTTCCTAAAGACATACGCACTAAATAGCAAAGATTAGCAAAATATAGTATGAGAAAATCCCAGTACTAAGATGAATTTGGTATGCATTCATATTAACTTTTTGTTAATGCAACCTCTATTTGAAAAAATTTACTAAAACCCTTCAAATCCAGCACTTAATCTGTAGAAACCCTACATGACTCCTCCTATGTGAACTCCATATATACTTCATGGCATTGCTCTGTC
Organism: Peromyscus aztecus; assembly: GCA_902168405.1. Classification (NCBI taxonomy): domain Eukaryota; kingdom Metazoa; phylum Chordata; class Mammalia; order Rodentia; family Cricetidae; genus Peromyscus; species Peromyscus aztecus. The sequence continues at coordinate 29,055 of CABHPQ010143035.1, forward strand.
CTGCATTTATTTATTCAACTTATCTTTTATTCATTTTAATAATTTCATTTTTGTGTATATGACTCTGAAATTTTTCTTGACAATGAACTGTAGTTCTATGCTCATGTCTTTTGTTGATTTCTCTGTTTTTCAGTGAAGAATGGCTTTAACCTGGAAGAATACAGCCTCTCTATGCTCATGTCTTTTGTTGATTTCTCTGTTTTTCAGTGAAGAATAGCTTTAACCTGGAAGAATACAGCCTCTCTCAGTGCACACTGGACAAAGTGAGTCAACGTGTTTGACTTTGTGTCATCGATATAAATTCCATGAAAGGAGCATGTGTCTTCCCTGTTGGTGTGGAGGACAACGGACAGCTCAGTAATCATTTTCCTGCTTTGTCTCCTCTTTAGGTATTTTTAGAACTTTCGAAGGAACAGGAGCTGGGAAGTGTTCATGAAGAAGCTGATACAACTATGAGATGGAAGCTCCTCCCTCATTTAGATGAACTGTAAAGTCTCAGACATGATTGTTCTGTTATCCTACAAACCTATGTTTTATATAGTAATTAACAGGATTAATAATTTCAAAGATGTTTTTGTATCAGCGCTATACATATTTTATCTGCTTAGTCAACCACAAAATAAAATTTGTAATAATCTATGCCCTAAAACTTAGAGGCCATCAGGAAATACAAAATACTAGTAAAGTACTGTAGAAACAAAACTACAAACTCAATTTTAAAAAATATTCGCCGGGCAGTGGTGGCGCATGCCTTTAATCCCAGCACTCGGGAGGCAGAGGCAGGCGGATCTCTGTGAGTTCGAGGCTGGCCAGAGCTACAGAGCGAGTTCCAGGAAAGGCGCAAAGCTACACAGAGAAACCCTGTCTCAAAAAAAAAAAAAACCCAAAAAAATAAAAATAAAAAATATTCATTTGTAACAATTATTAGAACATTGACTTGCTGAAATAGGTGAGGAGTATGTTCAGTAGCCATTATCTGCATGGGAACTTCATGATGGTTTATAAATACAAAATTATGAATTTTTTCTTTAAATTTAATTTTATTTAATTAACATTTTTCAGTTATTTTACATACCAACCACAGTTTCCCCTCCCTCCTCTCCTCCCGTTCCCCCTCACACACTGTCATCTACCACCCTCAACATCCACTCCTCCTTCTCCATTCAGAAAGGAGCAGGCCTCCCACAGGCTTGAACAAAGCATGGCACATCAAGTTGAGATAGGACCGAGCTCCTCCCCCTCCATCAAGGTTGGTCTAGGTAATTCAGGATGGGGAACAGGTTCCCGAAAGCCAGCTAAGCACCAGGGACAGGTCCTGATCTCATTGCTAAGAGCCTTACAAACAGACCAAGCTACACAACTGTCACACACAGGCAGAGGACCTGGGTCGGTCCCATGTAGGCTCCTATCAGGTTCAGAGTCCATGAGCTCCCAGGAGCTCAGGTTAGCTGTCTCTGTGGGTTCCCCCTTCATGACCTTGACCCCCCTAGCTCATACAATCCCTCCTCCCTTTCTTCAGGAGGACTCCCGGAACTCGGCCCAGTGCTTGGCTGTGAATCTCTGCATCTGCTTCCATCAGTTACTGGTTAGAGTATCTCTGATGACCGTTAGGGTAGTCACCAATCTGGTTACAGGAGAAGGCCAGTTCAGGCACCTATTGCTAGGAGTCTTAGCTGGGGTCATCCTTGTGGATCCTGGGAGTTTCCCTGGCACCAAGCTTCTCTCTAACCCTGAAATGCCACCTCCCTACCATCAAGGTGTCTCTTTCTTTACTCTCCTCTCTGTCTCGCCCCCAGCCCACCTCCTGTGCCCAACCTGCCCAACTCATTCCCTCCAGTTCCCATCCCCCCATTCCCTCATCCTTGCCCCCAGTTTGCCCAGGAAATCTCTTCTATTTCTCCTTCCCAGGGAAATCCATGCATCCCTCTTTGGGTCCTGTTTGTTATCTAGCTTCTCTGGGGCTATGGGTTGTAGGTTGTTTTTCCTGTACTTTACTCCTAATATCTATTTATGAGTGAGTACATACCATGTTTGTCTTTCTGGGTCTGGGTTACCTCACTCAGAATGATTTTTTTCTAGTTCCAGTCATTTCCCTGCAAATTTCACGAGGTCATTGTTTTTTACAGCTGAATAATATTCCATTGTGTAAATGTACCACATTTTCCTTATTCATTCTTTGGTTGAGGGGTATCTAGGTTGTTTCCATGTTCTGGCTATTATGAATAATGTTGCTATGAACATAGTTGAGCAAGTGTATTTGTGGTATGATTGAGCATCCTTTGGGTATATGCCCAAGATTGGTATAGCGGGGTCTTGAGGTATATTGATTCCCATTTTTTCTGAGAAACCGCCATACTGATTTGCAAAGTAGTTGTATAAGTTTTCACTCTCACCAGCAGTGGAGGAATGTTCACCTTACTTCACATCCTCTCCAACATAAGCTGTCATAAGTGTTTTTGATCTTAGCCATTATGACAGGTATAAGATAGTATCTCAGAGTCATTTTGCATAGACACTGAGATCGACAATTAATAAATGGGACCTCCTGAAACTGAAAACCTTCTATAAGGCAAAGGACACTGTCAGTAAGACAAAACAGCAGCCTATAGCATGGGAAAAGATCTTCACCAACCCCACACCTGACAGAGGGCTGATCTCCAAAATATTTAAAGAGCTCAAGAAACTAGACATCAAAATACCAAATAATCCAATTAAAAGATGCGATACAGATCTAAACAGAGAATTCTTAACAGAAGAATCTCAAATAGCTGAAATACACTTAAAAAATTGTTCAACATCCTTAGTCATCAGGGAAATGAATTTTCTTTTATATAAGGTATGAACTATTATTTTTCCTAAATCCTTTCCAGGAATTATTTTAACAGCAGTAGAAGATATAAGGCCCTGGACTTACAAACAAATAAGCACACATCTTGAAAGCAGTTCAAATACAACTTTTGAAAACAAAAGGAGCCACAGTAATAATTGTTCTTTTTAAAAAATTTAAATACTAATAGCATGTTCTTAGGATTTCCATCATCTCATCAATAGTCTTCTTTGTATTTGATACTAATTTAAGTCCATTTTCTACTTATATTAGTATATGTACATATGTGTACATTATATGCAGGCCTCTCATATGTCAACTTTACATATTATTTTAATTTTCTCTTGAAATAGCTATGTAACCCTGACATCAGAAAATATTTCAAAGCCCAGGCAGTATTTCTACTCTAATTTTGTAATATTTTATGTAGCTTAAATATAACATTTTTCTGTTCACTAAAGAATTTTTTATAGGGGCTGGAGAGATGGCTCAGTGGTTAAGAGTGCTTACTGCTTTTGCAGAGGACCTGGGTTCAGTTCCTAGCCCTCACATGGCAGCTCATAACTGTCTGTAACTCCAGTTCAGAGGATCTGATGTCCTCTTCAGTCATACATGGGCTCCTGAACACATGTGGTGTATAGAAACACACTCAGGCACCACATATACATAAAATAAAAAATTTAAAAAGAATATTCGTATAATGGAGAAAATATGGAAATTCGATAAAATTTAATAAAAGAACCCCTATAGTTCTTTCATAAAAATTAATTGTTTACTTTTTTAATCCATTTTTGTAGAGTTGCTACTATATACAGTATACACATTTCCTAACTACATACTTATATTTACTGATATAACACTGCAATTTTTAGCTGCTTTCAAATTTATAGTAATGTTGAAGCATTATATGTTTGCATTTAAATTTGTGTTAATTATATTCTTCATTCATTTGCTTTTGTGCTTTAATCTTTTTACTACCCATTTACAGGATATATATGTAATGAACTAGGTTAGCTGTGCATCTCACAGTTGACCACCACTATCTTGGAAGGCTGATCTGTTCAAGAGCCAAATATTTTAAGTGCCTACTTGTCAGAGGTAAAGGAATTAAATTTTAGGTACTATAGATTTTTAAACTAATGAAAATGTGTGTTTAAATCCTTACTTGGGGCTATTATCTAACATATTGGATAGTGCAATTCCAAAGTTAATTAGTATTTTGGCCTCATCTTCAGCCGTAAGGTTTATAGGAAATTTAGCTGTGATTATGCTTCTCTCCTCCAAATAACATTTTTAAAATATTTTAACTCACCATTATGTTTACTACCCTCCCACAAAATTAGTCATTATCATCATGATTCTGTATATCAATTTTATTTTACTTACAAATGGATTTATAAATTTTGAGCATGAAGCTACTTCATTTGAAATAAAATTGTTAGTAGTTCCTTCAGAGGTAACCATAAAAGACAATACCTTAGGTTTTTGTTTTTATTTGTGTGTGTGTGTGTGTGTGTGTGTGTGTGTGTGTGTGTGTGTGTGTAAAGAAATGCTCACTCTACTCTTACACAATGAATTGTATTTTAGCTGTACTAAATATTTGTATTTGTCTTTCATTGTTTATCAGTTTTAGTAGTCAATATTCCTGTCAATTCACTAACTTCAGTCAGCCAATGACCATTTTATTGATTAAATTTTTATGATTTCATCCATGTGTATATTGTACTTGAATCATGTTTCCTCTCATTATCTTCTCTTGTCTACCTCCCATCTAACTGGACTCTTTCTGCTTCCCACCTAATCCCCATACTCCGTGCTGTGTGTGCATGCACATCACAGTGCACAAGCTAGTAAGCAGCATTCTTCCATGGTCTCTGCTTTAGTTCCTGTATCCAGGACCCAGCCTTGAGTTCCTGCCCTGACTTCTCTCAGTGATGGAATGGGATGTGAGAATTGTAAGATGAAATAAAACCTCTCCTTCCAAGCTGATTTGGTCGTGATGTTTTATCATAGAAATAGAAACTCAAACTAAGACACTCTCCTCCAGCAACTGTAACTGCCCGTAGCTCCCCAGGGAGGGGAACAGTCCCTCAAGAGCCCATCTCCCATTTGGATTTGTTAATATATATAATGAAGCGTCAGTTCAGCAACAGATTTCACTTTATGCTAAGTAGCACCACCTACACCAGCAGCTCTTTTACAAAACGTAAGAGCTCTTATCACAAGTAAATAATTTTCAAATCTCTTTAATTCTTATTTCTAGAATTAGCACTTTTCTCAATTACTTGCCACAGCTATTGCTATTTCTCAAATTTTCTATTTCACACACAGAAGTCTCTCAACTGAAATTTTGCTTCATATTTAAACAACTTCTCAGTTTTAATTTTTTATAAAAATTATCATATTGTATTTTTGTTCATATTCTTTCCCTCCCCCACAACTCACCCAATTTCATATTCTTTCTTTTAAAAAATCAAACCCAAACAAAAAATATCTCTCTCTCTCTCTCTCTCTCTCTCTCTCTCTCTCTCTCTCTCTCTCACACACACACACACATACACACACACACACACACACACACATGCTGTGGGATGTTCTGTATGGCAAATGTGTTGTTAATAAAATACTGATTGGCCTGTGGCTAGGCAGGAAGTATAGGCGGGGCTAACAAAGAGAATAAAAAGAACAGGAAGGCAGAGGGAGGTCTGCCAGCCGCCCCGCCAGGACAAGCAGCATGTAAAGATGCCGGTAAGCCACCAGCCATGTGGCAAGGTATAGACTTATAGAAATGGATTAATTTAAGCTAAGGACAGTTAGCAAGAAGCCTGCCACGGCCATACAGTTTGTAAGCAATATAAGTCTCTGTGTTTACTTGCTTGGGTCTGAGCGGCTGTGGGACTGGCAGGTGAAAGAGATTTATCCTGACTGTGGGCCAGGCAGGAAAACTTAAGCAACACACACACATAAAATAAAATAAAATAAAACATAGAGTCCTTTTACGTTGGCCTACTATTCCTCAGCATGCCACCTGCCCTGGAATGTGTTAGATGTACCCATTGCCACTCAAATGAAGAAAACTATTGTCCCTCTCTAATTGCCTTCTTGGTTAGAGGTGACACACTGTGTCCACTTCCGCTTATCTGTGTTGTAATTTTGTATGGTTTGAACTTGTATGGGTCTTGTGCATGCTGTCATATATCTGGGTTCACTGTTCATTATCTCTATTGTGTCTGGAAAATGTAGTTTCCTTGCTCACCACCTTGGCTCTTAGAGTCTTTCCTCCTCTTCTGCATAGCTTCCCAAGCATTGAAGAGAGGTGTGTTGTGTGCTATAGACATTGAGGGCTAAGAGTAGGCAGAAGTTTCTCTCCTGCCTGCCTGTTCCCAGATACCCAGCAGTCACTTCCCAAATAAGACTTAGAGGCTTAGTATTACTTAAAAATGCTCGGCGAGTAACTCAGCCTTATTTCTAACTAGCTCTTACACTTAAATTAACCCATAATTCTTATCTATGTTTAGCCATGTGGCTTAGTACCTTTTCTCAGTGTGACATGCTCATCTTACTTCCTCTGTGTCTGGCCGGTGACCCCTTACTCTGCCCTTCCTCTTCCCAGAATTCTCCTAGTCTGGTTGTCCCACCTATACTTCCTGCCTGGCTACTGGCAAATCAATACTTTATTAAACCAAATCTATACAGTGTACAAGAGCATTATCCCACAGCATTCTCAGTCCCCATTTTTGTCTAATTAAAAAGGAAAGTTTTAACTTTAAAATAGTAAAATTATATTCAACAAAACAGTTATTCAGTAAGAATTATAGTAACACTATCTAATCTATTAGCACTTGACAAAATTAGAGAAAATACTTAATTTTCTATCTTGTTGAGTCTAAAGTTTTGTATCTAATTTATTTTTATTTTAACTAAGGAAAACTATAATGATCTAGTCTTCAACTCCATCAAAGACTCTAGAAGGATGTAATGTTACCTAATGACAGGGACATCAGGCTGCCTGGCAGTCACCCAAAGTTCTTCTGCAATGTTGGGGCATCCATCTTCAGCCTAAAGGCCTAGCATATTTGACAGACTTATCTGTGAATCAGGATTTTTGAAGGACTGTCCCACCTTGTCTTGGCAAAGTTCTGCAGTCTCTTTTGTGTCTTGCTGGTCCAATTTGTACCTCATGCCGTCAGCAGTCAAGGCAAGGGCTGTTTCTTTGCCCACATGGCTAGCTTTTGCCATAAAGAAAACAAACTCCATATGGAGTTTCTTTGATGTCCGTCATCCTCTTTGAAGTAACTGGTTCTGCCAGGAGCAGATGTGTCTCACTGTCAAGAAAAGTCTAAGTTCTTAAAACATTTTAAATACTATATTTTGTAGGTCTTTGAAGTGTTTGAAGGTTGCCTATCTATCTGAAATATATCTCTGTATACCTAGAAAACCTAACTAACATGACTGTAAGTTTTATTATTAAGATGACTATTAAGTTGTATTTTTTAATTATATATTACATTTTTAAATGAGCTGCATAAACATAATACCCTAAACAAAATATACATACAGTATAATAAAATTAACTTTAAATTTGTATCAACAAACCAAAATCTATATTGATGTAAAATATGTAAGATAAATAGTTGTTTTTTGGATTAAAGTAGATTTAATAATTTACCCCCTTTCCCCTTCATTTCTATATCAAATACCCCTTTCTTCTTTTAGAAAGAGATTTACTATGACCTGCTGTGGGATGTTCTGTATGGCAAATGTGTTGCTAATAAAACACTGATTGGCCAGTGGCTAGGCAGGAGGTATAGGCGGGACTAACAGACAAAAGAAAGAACAGGAAGGCAGAAGGAGCCAGCCAGCCACCGCCAGGACAAGAAGCATGTAAAGATGCCGGTAAGCCACGAGCCATATGGCAAGGTATAGATTTATAGAAATGGATTAATTTAAGCTATAAGGACAGTTAGCAAGAAGCCTGCCACGGCCATACAGTTTGTAAGCAATATAAGTCTCTGTGTTTACTTGGTTGGGTCTGAGTGGCTGTGGGACTGGCAGGTGAAAGAGATTTATCCTGACCGTGGGCCAGGCAGGAAAACTCTTGAAACAATGACCAATAATAATTTGTAACCAAACCCCCTAACAAAGACAAACATCTGTAATCCATTTTTTTGGGGGGGGGAATGTGGGAGTAGTTTTCTAGGCTACTTCCTGCTGATTGGGGGTACCATTAATCTTATGGGGACCCTGAGAAAATTTAGTATTATGGTCAAGTCCTGACTTGAGTATTCTGTGAGGCTGGATCATCTCAGTCAGTCACCTTGAAGCTGTTCTGGATGCAGAACTCAGAGGAAACTACAATAGAGGTTCTCTGAAACATTGAATCATCTGGGTCATCCATTGCCATTGGAGATTTTTCAGGGATCTTCCTCGATCAAACCTGATTTTTCCTTACACAGAATGAATCCACAGCCTCTCATTTCCTGTGGAAATAAAAGCAGAACCTCTTCTCTAAAGTAACACATCTTTTGACTTAAATTTTGAAGTCAAGGCATTTTCAAAATATGTAGGTTGGATTAACCCAGGAACATTTATAATGAAATATCTCCTAGCTGTTGCTCCTTTCTCAGCTGTCAAACAATTTAAAGACAACATAATAACATACAGTATCCAGACTCTGTGCATTTTCCATCTTACATGGCTCTTTTTATATTACTTTACTCCCCTTTTAAGGACTTTATTATTCTAAAACTATGTATTTCTTTTTTATGACTGTCTATACCTTCTCTTTCCTCTTCCAAGCCTACATTTACTTTTAAATGCAACTGTGAACCATTTAGAGGTTTTTTTTTTTTTGTCTTTTTTGTCTGAATCTGTCTTTACTGCATATCTCTATCTTTTTCTGACCACAAGAATGTTCTGCTAAGCAGGTATGTCTAGGATTAAAGCACTATCTCCACCCTATTCTTTGGATTCCTGAGAGGCTAGCTTCATGACAGAGGTACTGGCAGGAGCTGCATGTATTGCTCTAACTCCAGGGAGGTTTTAGGTCAATGCAGCCACTGCCACTCAGTAGCATGCAGCTGGCTGCTCATAAACACCATGTAAGTGTTTGGCAGCAGGGCCTCTAAGAAGAGATGCCTGGTTTTTTTTTGCCATTAAAACTGAGTGAGGAAACCATCTCTTAAAGGAGCCATGCCTCTACCCGGCACCAGCAAACAGAGCCCACCGGAGAAAAAGAGGTTACCAAGAAGCTGAAGTTTGACTCTGTTTTTGTGTGCTTAGAATCCTTTTTTAAGCTTTCTCAGGTTTTATGTGGAAATTCTTGTCAAACGTTTGGGTGCCACATGTAGGCAGGAGTTTCTGTCCCACCCAGCCTGCAGCTGTTCAGTCCCAAATAAACACACAGAGGCTTATATTAATTATAAATGCTTGGCTGGTAACTCAGGCTTATCACTAACTAGCTCGGACACTTAAATTAACCCATATTCTTATCTGTGTTTAGCCATGTGGCTTGGTGCCTTTTCTCAGTCTGAACTTCTCATCTTGCTTCCTCTGCTTCTGGCTGGCGACCCCTGACTGGTTACAGCTAAGTAAGTCTACAGCATTTCAGTTTATGCAGTGTCCATCTGTGTGTGTCAGTTACCATCTACTGCAAGAAGCAGCTTCTCTGATAACAGTCAACAATACACTTAGTTATGGGTATAGCAATATATCATCAGGAGTCATTTTTTAATTTTAATTAAATTTATTTGTTTTTTTTACATCCCAACTTCAGTTTCTCCTCCCTCCTCTCCTCCTATTCCTTCCCCTGACCTTCTGCCTGCCTCTCCCAAACCACTCCTCCTCTGTTTCTATTCAGAAAGGGACAGGATTTCCATGGGTATCAATAAAACATGGCATATCAAGTTGCAGTAGAACTAAGCTCCTCCCCTTGTATTAAGGCTGGGCAAGGCAACCCAGTATGAGGGATAGGTCTCCAAAAGCCAGAAAAAGCATTATGGACAGCCCTTCCTCTTACTCTTAGGAGTCCTACAAGTAGACCCAGCTACAACAGTTACACATATGTAGATGGCCTAGGTCAGTCCCATGTAGGTTTCCTGGTTGTCGGTTCAGTCTCTGTGAGCTCCTATGAGCCCAAATTAGTTGTTTCTGTAGGTTTTCTTGTCACATCCTTGACCCCTCTGGCTCCTATCATTCCTCCCTCTCTTTAGTAGGATTCCTCGAGCTCGGCCTAATGTCCGGCTGTGGGTCTCTGCATTTGTATCCATTAGTTAATGGATGAAGGCTCTCTGATGACAATTGGGGTAGTCACTAATCTGTGAGTATAGCAGAGTATTGTTAGGCATCATTACTTTGACATTTTTCCCCCTCTAGTCCTGTTTGGTTCTATTGTAGGTCTCTGGGCCATCCAACCTCTGGATCCTGGCAATTCAGTCAGTGTCAGGGGTGAGCTCACTCTTGTGGCATGTGTCTGAGGCTGGACTAGTAGTCATTGGATGGCCACTCCCAGAATCTCTGCATCACCCTAACCCTCCGCCAACCCTGACACATCCCATAGACAAGGCACACTGTAGGTCAAATGTTGTGTGGCTGTGTTGGTGTCCCATCCTCTCCACTGGAAGTCTTGCCTGGTCATGAGATATGGCCAGTTCAGGCTACGGATCCACTATTGCTAAGAGTCTTAGCTGGGGTCATCCTTGTAGATTCCTGGGAATTTCTCTTGTATCAGATTTCTACCTGATGCCAAAATGCCCACCCCCCTTCTAGTCATCTCTCTAAATACTCTCACCCTCCATCACCCCCCTCCAACTAGATCCTTCATGTTCCCATCACCACCCACCCCCAGTCCACCCATGAGATCTCTTCTATTTCCCTTTCCCAGGGGGATCCATTTACCCCTCCCCCGGGCCCTAATTAGGAGTCATTTTATTGCTATGGTTATTTAGCAGACCTATCTAGTCTAAGGTTCTTGGCCTCATTAACATTGTCAGGCATGTGTTTCATCTCATGGAGCAAGCCTTAAATACAGTTTTAAAAAGTGATTGGTTACTCCCATAACATTTCTGCTACTATTACTAGGTTGGTAGATTTTGAAAGCAGAATCCTATTGTAACTCACAGGGTTTTAGCTGAGTGTAATATTGATTACTTTTCTACTCTTGAACATGTGTAGAACTTTCCATTAGATGCTTCCTAAAATATAAACTTATACAAATAGAACTTAAATGGAGTTACCATATAATGGGGTAGACAGTGCCTGACTAGATGTCATAACCTATCAAGTAAAACCAGAAATGGGTTTTATCCTTTTGAACTGTTGGCCAAAATGGTCCCATAGATGTCCCCTCAGATAAAACATTATAGACAATTGCCAGTACTATGGGTTACCCTCCACAACCTGATGGTAAGACACTATTGCTGAAGAGACTGCATAGTTATATCATCAAACATGGAGAAATCAAGCTAGTGCTCCACCAGATGCTTCACTCCTACTAACTAACATCCCTTCAGCTTTCACTGGCACTTTATATTTCCCTTCTTCAAGGTAGAACTACCTTCATGTTTCTTCTACAATATTTATCCATACCCCTTAAAAAAACCACAACACTTTTTTACTTGATTTCTACCATATTTTGCATCTCCCTCTTCACTGCCCCTTTAAACTTCATCTTTAAAAAAGCCAAAACCAAGCTAGGCATGGTGCCTCTCACTATAATTGCAGTACTGGGGAGGATGAGACTGGAAGATTGGTGTGAGTTTAAGGCTGGGTTATTTAGTAAGACCCTACACTTAACAACAACAGAAAACACACAAAGAACCTTCTCTTGAACCCCAAACTACTTGTTTTTAGTTGCCACACCAATCTCTCATAACCATACTGCTAGAAAACAATAGATATTTTTCTTTTGTTTCTCTATGTCCTTTTCTTTACTATACATTCAAATTCAAAACACTTATTAGGAACAACTTTCATATTCTAGGCTGTGTGGTAAGTACAATGCAGATTCTCTCTCTCTCTCTCTCTCTCTCTCTCTCTCTCTCTCTCTCTTTCTCTCTCTCTCTGAAGATAAGACATCGTAAACAACCATGTGGGTGCTGGGAACAGAATCCAGGCCCTCTGCAAGAGTGGCCAGTGCTCTTAACCCATCTCTTCAGCTCCCTTTACAGATTCTTTATCATGGTCTGGATCTTTACACTATGTGGTAAGAGATGAGCATGCCCAGTAATAAAGAAACGAGTTCTACATGGTATGCACTGTGTGTCATAAGAGCGCCTGGCAGTGGTGTGCACCCCTCGCAGGATTCAAGTAAGGAGGCATCCTAGAGGCAAAAAGTGGTCAAAGCTGAACTCCAAAGGGCTCAATCTTTGTCATTAAGAGAGATCCAGTGGAGAGCTTATAGAGTTAAGTCTAGGAAAGAAAAGAAGTAAATAGAACTTGGTACAGTCACAGCCTAGTATGGCTGGAGTTGTAGACAAGGCAAAACCAGATGGAAGAAAGTCTTGTGTGTTTTCAGTGCAAGCAGGCCATCATCAAGGCATCCTTGAGAGGAACGTAACAAAAAGCATGTCTTCAAGATTGCTTATTTGGTGTGAAAGAGGATTGTTTTCTTATTTCTAAGAGGCAAGTGGACAAAAGATAGAGACATATAATATGTCTCCACTATCTAATAAATCTCCAGGGAAAAGATTAGAACTGAAGAAATATTTGACAAATGTATTTATTTGAAAATTTCCCAGAACCTCAAAACCAAATCAAACTTCAAGATCTTTGTAAGTGACTACAAAGTTCCATACAAGACAAAACAAAATATATACCTGAACATGTTGTTATATTTCATACAACTGTGGTGAAAGAGAAAAATCTTTAAATTTCCTAGTAAGAAAACCAAAACACCCCACAAGAGTGGAGGGAACTGAACTCAAGTTGTCTGCAAAAGCAACAAGCATTCTTAAATTCTGAGCCATCTCTCCAGCACTTATATATGCATTCTTACCAGCAAAACTATAGGAGACAAGAAAATTGCATGTTATTTTACTGTGGTGAAGACACTAATTATAACCAAAACCCAACAACAGAATTCAAGAGCAACATTTGATGTCTTTCTATTTTTACCATCTTATTCCTCAAATCCAAAAGATATTTCTTAAATTATTTTTTAAGTTTTATGTGCATGACTGTCTTGCCTGGATGTATGTCTGTGCACTGTGTGTGTGCCTGCTGCCTGTGGCCAGAAGAGGACATTGGTTCCCCTGGCACTGGAGTTACAGATGGTTGTGAGTCATCATGTGGGAGCTGGGAATCAAATTCAGGTTCTTGGGAAGAGCAGCCAATGCTCTTAACCGATGAGCCACCCCTATAGCCTCAGATCCCAAATATTAAATCTTAAATGATTCCTGTTTGGATATCATCATGTATGCTCTGAATCTCATAAATGTGGAAACTCAGACGTTTGGGGAAAATTCTTTGCTCAGCACTGCACAATGAATAGAGTGTACAGGTGAAGTTTCAGGTTCAAATATGTTTAACCTGCAGGGAGCTGGAAGGGTAAAGAAAAAAGCTGAATGCAGACAGAGGTTGAGTTTTTATATCACTGGAATAGCTGAAGTTCAAGTATGTTTGTTAACATTTAAAGATAGTCATTAGTAGATCAAAATTAATATCCAGCACTTTCTAGACAAGATCTGGTATAAAGGAATCCACAGAAAGGAACAGAGAAAACACAATCTGTGCAGAAATAAATGGAAAACTGGAAAGCATCAGGAAAAAATTAAGATATACTTAAAATAAATGAGCGGAGGAAATTGATTCACCATTTGACTTGTATTTCTTTTATAAAAGTGAAATTAAAAAATCAAATTAAATAAAAGGAAAAATCTAATTATGTTACTTAAAAAGGAATCTTACATACAAAATAATAGTGCTTAATCAAAATATATGTAACAAATGAAAGTTAAAAGTGGAGGGCTAGAATATATCATCAAAAGGATATTCCAGGGAAAAGTACATAAAACAGAATCAAGTATAATTTCTTTAATATATATCTATAAAGATTTACTTATTTTCATTTTATATGTTGTGGGAGTTTTGCCTAAATCACTGCTTCTCAACCTGTGGGTCATAACTTCTGGGGTCAAATGGCCCTTTCACAGGAGTCACCTAAGGCCGTGTGCCTATCAGATATTTACATTATGATTCATAACAGTAGAAAAATCACACTTATGAAGTAACAACAGAAATAATTTTATGGTTTGGGGTCAGCACAGCATGAGGAATTGTATTAGGGGGTCATAATGTTAGTAAGGTTGAGAGCCATTGGCCTGAATATATGTTTTTACTTCACATGCATGCAAGGTCCATAGATGCCAGGAGAAGGCATCAGGTCTCTCTGGAACTGCCCTGTGAGCGCTGGGTACCAAACTGGTCCTCTGAAAAGAGTAGAAAGGGTTCTTAACCACTGAGCATCTCTCCAGTCCCTCACAGACTGTGTTTTTAAGAAACAGTATATATTTAAGGAGACTATCAGACAAAATCTACATGTATGCAGTTCAACTGGGTCTGAGGAAAGAGGAAATACATTCATTTCTAAGAAATAAGACATTTTCTAAATTATAGTCCCTGTGTATGAAATATTAGCACTGTCGTTAAGTGTGCTAATGTGTGTTCCACAGAAGGCGACAGACATACAGAAACAATCAGGAGACTTGTTGTTCTCATGGATTATGAGTTCAATCTGGTTGTACAGACTTTGCTGAGCAATTTCTGGATCTAATATAATTAGCAAACAAGTAAATATGCTTGAAGGAATACTGAAGGAATATTCGTATCTGTGTGGTACTTTGTCTTCCACGCACACAAGATGTTCATGATAAGGCGGCAAACGTTAGACGACATGGACATATTGAAAACCAGTGGTTGTCTACAGAGAAACTTGCTTCCTGGGATCTGATGTTAATGTAACAATCAATATTTCCCTTCGCCCCCCTCCCTCCCCTGCACACCTCGTGTGTGTGTGTGTGTGTGTGTGTGTGTGTGTGTGTGTGTGTGTGTGTGTGTGTAGTGTATGTGGTACATTGCATATGTGTATGCACTTAGATAATTCAGATAAAGACCTGAGGACAATCTTGACTATTATCCTTAGAAACATTGTCCGTTTCCTTTGAGACAAAGTCTCCTAAAAGCCAGGACAGAGCTCACTAATTAGGCTAGCCAGGCTAGCCAGCAAGCCCCAGGGGACCTCCTGTCTTCCTCCCTGCAGCACTGTGAATTTATCCCTAAGCCAACACTCCTGACATTTTTACATGGGTTCTGGGAATTAAACTCAGTTCCTTATCCTCGCAAAGCAAGCACTTTACTAAGTGAGACTTCTCCACAGCCTGAGAACACATCTTTCTAAGCAGTCTGCTTTCTGCCTTCAGAATGATGGTGCAAATAGAATACACACAATGCTACTGAGATGCAAGTAAAAATTCAGATTTACCCTGTTACTCTGAAAACATTGCTTGGTTGTCATGTGTAGATCCAGCTTTTAAAAATTTGTGGAGGGCTTTGAGATATCATCTCATCCAATTTGTATGTTTATTCCTGTAATTTAGGAAAATCTTTTCTGCTCTGCTCTGCTCTGAGCTGGACTTTTACTATTTTTGTTTAAAGGATTCTGTTGAGAGTAAACTTTCCTACTGGGGTCTAATCTGAAAGAAATAAAATGTTTTTAAAAAGCCTAGCTTCTTCCTGGTTTGATAGTTGCTAACGTTCAGATATGTCCAGCCAACCATCTGCAACCACAAATTCCCTGCTGAGGAACTGGCGGGAGGCAGAGGAAGAAAAAACAGCCCAGGAGTGAGCAGAGCTTTGGCAGTCAGTCTGAACTTAGCGAAGAATTCTCTTCAGAAACCAGAGGGAACAGAACCGTTCCTGATAAGTAAAATTAAAATCAAGATGCAGCAGTGATCCGAAAATGAAGAAATGTGAATTCTCCTCCAGGACAAAGATCCGTGGATGACCTTTTTGAAGATTTCTGCTTTAACTTCCCTCAGTAAGTTAATTTTGAAACGGTGGTTATTAGCACTTAAATGCAATGGACAAGAAAAGGCAGCAAAGTCCTGTCAAACATTTCGGTGAAAGTCATTAACTGTAGGAAGTTACTAGTAAGTCACTTTGATTTTTCAGACCTTTGAGTATTTTATACTGCATGGCTAAAGAGCAGTTGGAAAAACTAAAAATTTTCCGTTTTACTCCATGACTAAAGCATTTTGCACAAACAGCACATATAATGGAACAGGCAAGTGGGTAAGTGGAAAGGAATGTAGCTTGTTTGCCTCTTGCTGTTTTCAAAGTTACTTGAATTGCTTATTCCTTTTTTGTGTGTGGCGGTTTTCAGTTTACTGCCAGAGGAATGTAAACATCGGGATACAAGATTTTATGAGTTTTGAGTTGTTTTTAACTGACTTGAGAGTATTTAACCAAGAAAACTTAGGAAATACTCTACTGACCTGTTTATCATACTAAATATATAAAATGATCTGACTTGTGCAATGCTTGTAGTCCCTGAGTACCAGGAATACTGTCTGACTGGGAAATTACTGGCTTTTAATAACCAATTTGTTATTTTTAAAATTACACAATTTATTATTCAGAGCAATTTAAGCTAACATAATATTTTATTCTGCTAGAGCAAACAGCATTTTGCATGGACGTGTATCACTGAATAATTAAGTCTTAACAGCCAGGAACAAATAATGCATGGTGGTTAGATTATAAAAGTGTTCTTATTTATGAATATTTTCCTCCATATATAATAATTAAGAAAGAAGAGTCGCCACTTGGACAAAATATCTTTATGCTTTGGATACCCAGGCTTGCCACTGTATTGATTTCTAATTGAAGATGTAGTTTAGTATTTATTGGAGTTTCCAACTGTCAAAGCCTACTGATGGCATTATTACTTGGACTTTATTTATGTAGCTGGAAAATTCAAACACTTTAAGCAATATTAAATTATCTAGAATGTCCATTTGTCTCCCTTGGACTTAGATGCTATTGACTTGTGTTTTTTTTTTTTTTTTTTTGAGTTTTTCAGTGAGTTTTTCAGTGAAAGGTCAATAAAGGGTCGAGTTAATCATTGTCTTGAGTTCATGACATACAAAGCGCCTATCTTTTCTTTTTGTTTATTTATTTCCTTTGAGTCAAAAGTCCCATTTCACACCTGACCTCCATTGCTATTTCCCACAAGCCTAAAACAATCTTTTTAAATTGTATTTGATAATAATCTTTTAGTTCCAGGATCTACTTAGAAATATGTACTGCTCATGGTGTGAATTCATATCAAATATATTGTTATATAAGTCAACCTTTTCTTTCTTTCTTCTTTCCTCCTTCCTTTTTTTTTTTAAGATTTAGTTGACACCATGTTATTTAAGATTTCTTATATTGAGCCATGAGTATCAGCCCATTGCTTCTGATTCCTACAGAGTTAGGTTTGAATAGTATTTGTAACTGTGTTCTAACGCTCTGTCACAGTGACCTACATGTGGAAGAATCTGAGGACAGTTCCCTCGTGAACCCAAGAGCAGAAGTGACTGGTAGTGGGGGTTCCGCTGAGTAGTAACTTAGTAATTAGGAATAACTACTAGTAATTAGTAGTAACTACTGGTAACTAGTAATAACTACTGGTAATTAGTAATAACTAACTAACTGACAGGATAACAGGAGACTTCTACCAGCCTATATAAAGCTTGGTCAGCTTAGCTGCCAAGTTTCATGGGGACAGCAGCATGTGACATTAGTAATCTCTGAAAAGTCATTCCATCGAAGAAAAGACTCTGTTTCATAACTGTTTTCCTTTTTTATTTTTTTCAGTAGATTCTGCCGTCTCACATTTTCCTTCCTTTCCTCTGTTTTCTGTGTTTGGAGCCCTTCTTCTGGAGGCATATAAGTGGAAACAGCTGTTAAAATGTTTCCCTTTAGTTTGATTGCACAATGTTTTCTATTTCAGACTTCCACACTTACTTCCTTTGCATCCTTTAGAAAAACAAACAAGCCAAAATGAGGAAGAGACACTTAGGAGTGGGTCAGCAAATGTGGGCTCTTCTCTGCAAGAACTGGCTGAAGAAGTGCAGGATGAGAAGAGAGACGTTGATGGTATGGTTCAGGATCTATGTGTTCTCCTATGTAGAAAGGAAAAGGTATTTTCACAGTGATAGCTACACAATAATTAATCAATGATTTTTTTATATATCCTAGATATAATTAATAGGCTAGAGATTTTCAAGTCCTGGACTTTGCTACTATTTTTTTTCAAATGAAAAATTTAAATGTATAGCATTAAATATCTTACTAGAAACATTTTTAAAAGAACTCACATTCAGAAATTCCCTATAACATGAAGCTGTACAGAGATAGTAATTAACATCTGGTTTAATTTGAGTCTCATGAAGGCATAGACACCGAAGTTCAGGGCACATTCAAAGTAATTAATTCATAATTACTTCTGAGTGTAACCTAAGGTTAAAAAAAATGAAAAAAGCCTTTCACGAGGAACTACCATTGGCATTCTCCTTTCTCTACATTTCCGTGCCCCAAACAATTCTCAGAACTCTCTGTGACATCAACAGAACAAGAATAATTCACTTACTGAGGTTTATACCAGTGTATATTCTCAAACACAGAAGGAAGCAAACTTAATGTTTAGACGTTAACATGGATAAATGTCTCACAAAAAAGTGATTTTAAGGAAAGGACTTCAGGTTAAATATATACAGTCCTGTAGGGCAGGAGTGTGAAACACAGTGGATACTTTAAAAATGTTTATTGCATATTACCATGACTATATGAAAGAGTGATGATATATACAAAATGAAAGATTGTGATCATTTCTAAATAATAATAAATATAGATTACAATGATGTAGATGATGTGCTTTGCAGAGTGTGCACATAGTTGTGTGCAATAATATAATGCTGATTTTTCTTCATATTTAAAAAGATTCAATCCATGTGATTTCATCAAAAAAGTGACATGCAAGCGATATATAATTAGCTCTGTTTAACCATTCTATAATGCATACCTATATTGAAATACATTGTACACATAAATGAATATAATTTTTGTCTTTTAAAACTCAAACACATACATAATTTAAAATGTCATAAAAATTTAATGGTTTTTAAAAAGAGAATTGTATTTTGCTGGGAGAAAAAAGTACCCACCACAAAGAAATTATAAAACTGTGGAAAGATACTCATGTAGTTATGTTCTTCTCAACAATTATATTGTAGCTACAAGGTCAATCTGAAAGCAATAATGTGCTTATAATTAAACAGAAAAAATTGTATTGGGGCCTTTATTTTTATTGCACTAATACTCTTTTTGTTTTAACAATGATTAGATATGTTTCCTATAGAATTCATGATAAACACAAGTTAAAGTCACTCATTAAAAGAATTAGCAAATTAATGTCCAATTCTGTGAATAGTGTGGGTATTCATCCAAGAAATATTTGATGAATGTTTTAGATTGTAAATGAATAAAATGTGGAAGAGCCTTAAGCATAAATCAATGGTCATAAAAACATTAATAAAGAAGCTGAGAACCTACTTTAAGTAATTGTTATACTTCCAAACATTTACTCTTTTAAACTCTGTGCATACATATATGTACATACATATACACAGCTAAAATAGTGTATGATGAATGTGGTAGACCAGGAGAGAAGAATAAACAAGTAAATAAATAATACATTTTACAGTTGACAGTTGCATGCATTTATATAATGGCTGTTAGTTGCTTTTAATCATTATTATCCTCTTTCACTAGAATCCTTCATCTCACATGTGCCCATTCTGCTTTTATGCTTCTGTGTGTGTGTGTGAGCCACTGAGTTTAATTAGGGTTCTCTCTTTGAATTCAAACTAAGATGATAAAGTGAATTCTTGGCACTGGCTTCAGACATGTTCTGTTGTATTTACAGTTCTAAAATGCAGTGACCATCATAAAGAACTTTAAAATTCTTTTGATGAGCAGTATTTTGCTGCTTCTTCCATGTGTAGGCGGCTGAAGAACAAAATGAGGCCTTCCTTCTGTTGACGGAAGTACTTACCTATTCCATGCCACCTGCCTTCTCAAGTTCAAGCTAGTGGTCCATTCTTGTGGACAGGTGGTATCTGAAGAGTCTGAAGAGACTTTCATTAGAGTTGACCAGCATCCGGCCTTGCATTGTTGAATAAGAAAACATTTTCAGTTATCATTGGAACTGCTGTTACACTCTGTCTTGGTGAACAATGCATGTGTCACAAAATGTGCAGACGGAAGAACGAAAGTAGGAGCTGAAGGGCTGGCTCAGTTGTTAAGAGCACTGGGTGCTCCTGCAGAGGACCTAGGTTTGATTCCCAACACCACACAGTTGCTCACAGCCATCTGTTAACTCCAGTTCCAGGGGATCTGACTCCCTCTCCTGTACACCGCACATAAATGGAATGGATTTATAGAAAACAGAAGTAAAGTCAATTACATTAAAATGGGAGAGAACAAATAGAATGCAGAGAACACATGGCAGTATGACGGGTTGACATTGTTTCAATTGTCTGTGGTAGAAAACCTGGTGTTCCTTTTTCTCGTTATTACATAGGAATGGTTTTTCTCATTTCTTCTAATATTGCTTGCATACCGATTATCCTCCAATTTACATCAAGTTCATGATGCTCCTCAAATTCCTGAAATGGATCTGGGACGTGTTGATAGTTTTAATGATTCTAATTATATGATTGCATTTGCCCCTGAGTCTGAAACTATCTATGAGATAATGTACAAAGTGGCATCATCTCCATTCATGAAAGGTATGTTTTGTGGCAGTTCATGGAATAATTTCCTTATTTTCAACATACACAAATTTATTTTTAGGATTTTCTTGAAAAACAAATGTGTTAAATGTTGGCATTTCTAGAGTTGATTAACAACATTGATGGGTATTATTTTTGTGATATCAAGAAGGATATCTTACTCCAGTAACATATTTGAGCAATTGTACTTCAAAGAGGGTTAATGTTCTTTATAAAGCATATCAATATGAGATGAGTCCTGGATTATTTAGATGTATGATTTTGCAAGATTCTGGGGATATTCATTGGCGGTGGCAGCCTGACTTTTTAGTACTTCCAAATATGCTAAAAATAGAGGGAGAAAGTGAGTAGCAGTGTCAGAACCCATAGGCAGTGTTTACAACAGAAGTAGGTGACAGAGTGTTCTCTGTATTTCATGATGTAATTGATGGAGGGAGAAGCGCTTAAGGCCCCCAGAGTGGCATGACATCTTTCCTTGGGGTCAGTACAATAGCAAAGACGTCGTGGAACACATGGAGACTCTGAGGAGACTCCCCTTTGAGCTAATACGTATACAGAACATCAACTAAAACAGTTTTTAGTAATTGTACTGGTAGGATAGTCCGAGAATACAGTTCTGAGGTGCTTGATATGTGAAGTAGGGGAGATCAAATAGATACCCAGGGAATAGTCTCATTCTCTCCTCTTATAACTTTGAAACCAGCAAGTCTCAGTGTGGAAGAAAGGAGAGGCAACAGTCTAGGCTAGGAATTTTGTGGAGTGAGAGTCCTTATCTTTCCAGATAGCTAAGAAACCACCAGAACTAATAGCTAGTTCAAAAGGACCTGGCAGCCAATTTGGCATAAATTGGGCTTCTACTCATATGATGATCCAGATCTCAAAAAATAGATATTTTAAGTGTATTTTCAGGATGAAGTGGAAAGAAATATCTAACTGATTTTTTTTTATTAGAAGATGATAAAAAATGAGCTCTTACAGTGAAATTTTTTAAATTAAGAGGAAATAGCCGTGTGAACCCTAGGTGACCTATGCTATTATTACACAGCCAGATAGACAATAGAAACCAGTGTTTTATAAATGTTTTCTGCTAGTAAATAAAAAAACCCATAGAAATAGAACGTCACAGTTTTGAAACTCCCATTGAGTGGATGGATCTAGTTATTCAGCGTTGATGGTAGCTAATAGTTCCCTAAAGAGACCATCAGAAATTAGGAGCTTCTAACTAGGTAAAAAGGAGGACCCTAAGAGGGTCACACATGAAGGGTCCCAGGAAGGGGAAATAGTTAAGATCTCTTGGGTAAACTGGAAGGAGGGTTAGAAGGGAAGGGATGAGGGATGGGAACAGGAGGGACTGGGATAGCCCAGTGGAGGGAGGGATGGAGAGGGGAGCAATGAAGGAGATGTCTTGGTAGAGGGAGCCATTATGGGGTTAGGGAGAAACCTGAGGCTAGGAAAATCCCCAGGAATCCACAAGGGTGACTCCAGCTAAGACTCCTAGCAATAATGGAGAGGGTGCCTGAACTTACCTTCCCCTATAATCATATTACTGACTACCCTAATTGTCATCATAGAACCTTCATCCAGTAACTGATGGAAGCAGATGCAATGATCCACAACCAAGCACTGGGTTGAGCTCCTAGACTTCAGTTGAAGAGATGGGAGGAGGGATCACAGGAGCAAGTGAGGTCAAGATCTTGATGGGGAAAACCACAGAGATAGCTGACCCAAGCTGGTGGGAGCTCACAGACTGGACTGTCAGCTGGGGAACATGCATGGAACCAAACTAGGCCCTCTGAATGTGGGTGACAGTTATGTGGCTAGATATTTGGAGAGTCCCTTAACAGTGGGACCAGGACTTATCCTGGTGCATGAACTGGCTTTTTGGAACACATCCCCTAGGGTGGGATACCTTGCTCAGCCTTGACACATCGGGTAGGGGCTTGGTCCTGCTTCAACTTAGTATGCCATACTTC
>CABHPQ010143036.1:8498-30742 GCA_902168405.1 Peromyscus aztecus
AGTTTCAATGACAGTGACTTGTCATATAATCAGCCTACATTGCAGATTCTTTTATTTCAGTGTTAACTACTAATCTTAAGTCTCATATCATGGAGTGCACAGTATACATATCTATATTTCTGTATGCATATGTATAGGTTACAGAATAAGTACAAGTTAAAGAGGCTGCAGCAGAGGTCACAAGGGTTTCAGCAGTGGACTGCAGAAGAGCCTAACTAAGAAGAGAATGAACTAGACCAGCACTTGCAGGGAGCCACCCTCAGGGCTGCTGGAATCAGGTTTAAGAGTGATGCTGCAGACAGAAGTAAGCTGCTAGATTTCACACTGAACTTGGTCTAAAGCAGGCAATGGATTAGGAGTAGAAAACAGATCTAGGAACAGAGTGGCAAATAGGTGGATGGGCAGACAGTCAAGTAGGTAACAAAGCTCCAGGAACAACTTAGGGAGGCCTTGGTCTTTGACACACACTAGGTGTGTAATGATGGGTTGATGTGGGCCCATGCTATCACAGTATTAAGCATTGACCAAGTTAGGGAGCCCAACAGAGAGAGTTATGCCAGTTCCTTGGTCTGAAATGTCTAATAAGATCTGTGGCTCCTTTCCATGATATGATTTTAATACGCTATGTCTCCCCTAGTCTCAATTCACACCAATAAATTTATAGACTGGGTCCATTTTATTCCCAGGAATAATTCAGTTGATCAGCTTCTTCTGGGTAGGTGGTCCCTGACTGATGGTACAGTTTCTGGGACATCCTAGGGTTTGCAGTCATCATCTTCCCTCAAAATGAAGTCAAAAGCTGCTTGTAAGGTAGAGTGTTCAGGTACAATGCACAGCCTGGAAATAAATAAATAAACAAACAAAACCCCAAACCACTGTTTTATATATTACAGAGTAAATAAGAACAGGGCATAGCCTGATTGCCGTTACTCCTTCCCAGTTTCTGAATATAAGCAAACAGTTTTTCAAAAATAACCAAGAACAGTAGCCACCCTGATATAGGACCTTGCTTTTTATCAGTTTCTTAGAAATGTGCATATGTGCATGGAAAATATAAGTTCTCCAAGCATCCACAATCAAGTTATTTTATAGGCATGTCACATATGCTAGATTCTTGACACTTGAAAAATTACATCAAATGTTTATCAGATCATCAGAGAATATGGAGTCAAACTAGTCATGTTAATGCCTAGAATTTAGCCATGTTAATACCCGGCTGAAATTGGCTGCCCCTCCATCAACCAAGCACAGTGAAAAGTATTGAATAGACACTCATGGCTGCTCAAGAAAATTAGAATACGTGAAATTTGCAGGCTCGGCCCTAAACAGGACATTTTTACCATCCCTTTAAGATTCAAGGAACACTCTGGAAGAGGGGCCAGAAAAATGGAAAAGCCTGGAAGATGGGGAGAAGAGTTGTAAAATGCTGTCTTCAGAGCTTGACACTCCCATTGCTGTTATGGTTTCATAGCAGCTGTGGTTGCTTATGTTGGGCCTGCACAAAGCTGGTCTAATTAACAGCTATTCCTGGATGAAGACAGGGCTCATGGAACATTCCTCTCCCCGATGAACTGCTGGCAACTGGTAAATTCTAAGTGACAGACGTTCACTGCCTTTGTGTACCAAGAGTGAGCCCACCAGGCTCCAATGGAACTTTCAAATTTTACCTAGGCACACAGTCCTGGTCAAACTCAATGGGTCACAAAATAAAAAGGCCTGAATGTGGGAAAGTGGCCTTTAAGGATGAAGGATAACAGGTAGGAGAGAAAAGAGAACAGGGACTGAGAGAGAACAGAATATCATAAAAACAGGCATGAAATTGTCAAAGATCAAGTTTAATTGGTTAAAAAAAAATGCTGGTTTATTACCTCTGAGTTCCATAAGACTAGAAGTCTCATTTCTCTGTGTCTCATTTATGAATTGAGATTAACAGAGCACTCTTTGGCACGTAATAAATTAGAAAAATAGCAGAAACACAGTATTTCATTGCTCATGTGTATACTGAACATTGTTTTAGGCACCAAGGAAGTTCCATAATGTAGTAGGTCTGAGCCCACCAGGGAATTAGAAATGTCATTAACAAAATGAGTAATCTCCATAAGGCCTGCATCCTCTACCCTGAACTAAAGCGAGCCAGCTGCTCTGTCATAGGTCAACTGCTGGCTCTCCATAGCCTGAGTTTGGCTGAGCAATACCTGTGTCCCTTTCCTCTTATTTTGACTTTGTAACCCTGGAAAACTACTGAGTCACTTGATGCCTCAGTTTCACCATCTTAAAGTGAAGATTATGGATGGTAGTTCTCACAGGCCTGTTTTCAGAGTTAGCGCAGTCTCTGAGATGTGCTCACAACACTGCTTAACCCACGATAGATGCTTGGGAAAATCCCACTATCTCTGGGCCACAGGATAGCCTTTAAAAAAGTACATGAGCAGTTGTTGGCTCCAATTAATACCAAAATTCATTATGTGTTCACCCAGCTATAAATATGTGTGAATGTTCCCTATATTTGCAGCAACAGCTTTGCCCTAGTGGACAGGGAGAGATTTTGATAGATCTGGACTGAAATCCGGGTCCTGCCACTCAAATTACATAAAGTTGCCAGGTATGAAAACTTGCAGGATTTAAACTTGGGAGAACTGATTGACTTTACTTCTATCAGCTCGCCTGTGAAGATGAGTATACCCACCCAAAGTGTATTTGGAGCATAATTAAAGCATAGGGAAAATAATCATCACGATAAGTGAAGGTGCCCCAAAGTGATGGGAGCATAATTAAAAGCATAAACAGTTTAGTGGTGTCTGGCTTTGTGGTGTCTAACATGTAGATTTTTTTTAAGACGAGTACCTTAAAATCTTATATTTTCACTTATTATCATATATAATAAGGCCATTACAATTTCATGTTTATTAAAACACTTAATTTCCTCTATTTACAATAAGGATCCTATCCTAAGGGAGAACCAGGAGACGTAAATGGATCAAATTACAGAAATAAATATCCCTCCACATGGCTGAGAGTCTATAGTATTCCACTCTCAAGCGGCCATGCAGCCAAGTCTTACAAATGAATTCTGAAAGGAACTGGATAATTTCTTGATGGGTAATATCAATGTTTCACTTTTAAGACTGTCTAATCAAATATGCTACCACCTCTTGCTATCCACAGGGGTCAGGGAGAACATCTTTCTACCCTGAGTATTGCACGCATAGCCAAAAGCCATGCTCAGCCCTGGGATGGTTTTAGCTTTCTTGTTTCTTCTATCGGACCCTTGGGAGGATTGCTCTAGTAATGGACCTTGGATTCAAATGAACACTTGGCAAGTGCAGAGCACAAAGTGCTTTTGCAGTCAGCCAGAATATTGTCTACTGAAATGAGGCTAATACAAAAGAAACATTTGTAACAGGGAAGCCATGAGGAGAGTAATGCATTGAAGACAGGGAAGAAGAAAATGGAGAACTGAAAAAGAAAAGCTGTAGGTTTTTCCTGAGTAGAGCGAGAGGTGGCTATAAAGGGAAATTCACATCAAGTGACGTAGCTGTCTTTTCTGTCTTAAGTATTAAATCTTGAAAAAGCTGTTTATTCCAAATGACAGATGCCATATAATCAAGGATAGTAATGCCTCACTAGAATATTTTATTCCTTCAGTATTGTCTTAAAAGATTAAGTAAGACTAATAACTGTAGAAGCATAAAGCAATTTCGGTTGGCAGACTTTTTTCCCCGTTCCTGTGATGATTTCTGATGCTAGGGACCAAACTCAGGACTTCATACATGCCAGAGAAGCATTCTACTGCTGAGCTGAACCAACAGCTCTTGTTTGCTTCACACAGGCTCTCACTGTGCAGCCCATGCTGGCCTATAATTCGTGGTCATCTGGCCACTGCCCCCGCCCCAATACTAGAATCTTGGATGTGTACATAGCCAGAGGTGGGTTTTCATAGCAAAGAATTATAAACATTAAATATGCAACAAGAGAAGAATAAGTCACTTCTTGTTTGTATGATGATGTCACTTATTATTTGAGGTCATGTTTTCTCATTTTAAAATGGATAATTCGTAAAATTAATCTCTATATTTTTGGTCATAATTAAGTGTATTGCAAAACATCAATCAGTATAAAATCATCATTGTTTTCACATTTTCTGTTTGTATAGTCTACAAAACATGCACTAACATTCTAAGTACTAGTAGTTTAAGATAGGCTGGAAGAAAAAAGTTAAAGAAAATAAGTCAAATAATAAAAATTGCATAAGCTATAGATATTACATATCAAGAGTCAGAAGAATGGGGAGGAATTTGTTTGCATGTATGTGTGGGTGGATAGTGTAAGGCTATGAAGGGAAACTCAATATGGCATTTTGTTTAGCTATTATTATGAAATACACTGGGAAAGGTAGGGATGGTAAATAGCAAAACATTCAACTAGGATAAGATGCTAAATGTAAGTAGTCACTCAAACTTACTTTTTCACACAGTAGCCTTTCCAAGATTCACTTAGACACTTAGCCCACAGTCTGATTAGGTCTGCTCTATCTTCAGGTAAGATTGTACAGTAGCATCCTTGGAGACAGTATCACTTCAACGTTTCCTTATGGAAGACCAAGACGCTCTCATAGCATGTGATGTGGGCTGGAACTCAACAGGCAATGGCATTTCTGAGGGTTCTGAGTTTTCTTTTGTCATTAGCTGTCAGTAAGACAAGTTCTTTCCCAACCTCAAGGGACATCGTGTATGCCGCTAGTATTTAACTCTTCTACAGTTGGCATCCAACAGTACCCATGGGATCCCACCATAGCAGTAAGAAGAAAGGGGCAAGGAGGAGAGCGTAGGTGGCTGTTAAAAAATGACTGTTACTCTGATTAAATTCCAACAGAATTGAAGAATTCCCACTTTTAGACAATTCTCAGTGACACAGTTCTTAGGAAAGAAATTATATTTTGATTCTTAGAATTAGGTTGTCTGTATCGAGCTGAGTTTTTTTTAAGAGCATATTTACTATAACTGTATTGATTTACAGCCATTTTTCAGGGAAAGACATTCATTTTCTCACGTTCTTGACTCTTTGTGTTGTCTAGTGGTTTTCTTTAGTGGTAAGCATAGAATTCATTTACAAGATAAATTTTTAGACTGGTCATTTAGAGACATTTAGCTGTCATATGTTATTTCATTTGCATAGTCTTTCCCATTTTTACTTTTCCTCTGCCTCTGCTGCTTCCTTACTTGACCTATCGTCAACATTTGTCTATCTTAACTTAGAGCTCAGTTACCCTTGGTAAGGCCCACTTCTGAAGAAATAATTTTAACAAAACACATGCTAGTGTATAAGCCAGGCTTGGGGAATTTGGGAAGGCTCTTTGATGGAATTGGATGTCATGTAATCTGTGACTCAAAGGAGAGATAGGGGCATAGTGAGATGGAAACGGGGCAGCAATACCCTGTGACAGAGAAGGACACTGCTGTTTCTGGACTTTGGATCCTGTGTGGTTTAAATGACAATGGTTAAAAAGATGAGAATGTTCAGAATGACCTGCAGAAGCTCACAAAGATCTTTGAACATGAAGTGGAAAAGTTCGAGTTTTGTTTGTAGACTGTGCAGAAACTATGTCAGAGTTTGAAAGGGAGAGTAACACCATTCAGTTTTTACTCTAAGGAATACCTCTGGGAAAAGTTAGAAAATGCTCTGAGTGAGTTAATTTTAGAAAAAGAGAAGAAAAATCATGATTTTTATTTTTATTTTACTACATTCTATTAGTTATTTCTAAAATATTTTGCAGTGATGATGTAGTCTTCAAATACTGGATTGCTTACAGAAATGCAGTGACACATACCGAATACATACTGAAAGATCTCTTTGAAGGTTTTAAGGCTGGAGTCACCACAAGCAAAAATCCTGTGGCAGTTTGCCACTGTCCTGTGTGACTTGTGCAGTTGAGGCGGCAGGCTGGAGGCCCTTCTTGTACATATGTACAACTACCTACTTTTATACAGAAAATCATCGCTGAACTAATCTCCCTTTTAGTTACATGCTAATTAAAATACCCAGTATTAAGAAAGGCATTCATCTTGAAAGCATTCTACAGTGCCTGTATAATTCTCGACAAAGAAGACAATTGAAAACAGTGTCTATTTTAAAAGTCTTTTTTCCCCCTCTAGCCCAAAGAGGTTCGAAAAACAAGTTAATTTGAGCATAAGATTATTTAGCTAATAACAGGTAACTCCACGAATCTCCATTTTCACGTGATCAAACTTAAAAAGACAAAGAACGAGCAAGGCTTTGTGTGAAATAAAAACTACAGCTTATTATCAATGAAAAGATTATAGTTCCTGTCAAAAGCTTCACAGTTCCTCTAAGTGGTCCCTTCACAAGTACAAATGAGAGCTAGCTTTATTTAAATTAAAGAGAAAACACATGAGATTCACTTTTAACTATTGCCTTAACATTCCCCCAGTAGCAAAAAGTTAAAAAAAAAAAAACCCACACACACAAAAAAAACCCACAAAAATCCTACCATTTAAAAAAAAAAAAACCTGAAAAATATTCAAATATCCTTGCATCCCAGTGATGACACATTCACATGAATCTTTAAACATAAATGCTTAGTAGTGTTAAGTATTTAATTTTCAATTTATGTTTACTTCCCAATGATGTTTTTCATACATTTTTGCAGATATCTAAATATGTTTTAGTCTCGTTTTGTTGTTTCTAATCTAAAGCATTGAGTTCATTTAACATTTTGAAACATTTTGTTAAAAGTTATTTAATCCGTAGCAAACATCAGAGTTAATCGTTGTATTTTATGAACCCTGAGCATTTATTTTGGAACAATCAAACACTAAACAGGATGACCCTTCTACTCTGCTGTAGCTGTCAGGAAAATACTCAAAACCCTACTGTGTTCGCTCACCAATGGTGACGGACTCTGGGTACAGAAGTGACTGGGGAAAGAAAGGAAAAACTATACAAGTTTCAGAAAGAAGAAAGAGACACATTCAGCCAAGCTTAGCAATTTGGGGTATATAATATAGTTGGGAGAGGAACAGAAAAGAGACACTGCCTTCTTGTCTCAATTTGAAGCAGTTGTAGTTATAATAGCCTACATTACCATTCTCCCTGTCCACTTTTCCTTCATATACAAAGAAAACAAAGAGAAGGCAGAAAACTGAGAAGGTAAGGCAAACAAAGAAAACACGAAGTCAGAGAGCCTCACGATAGGAATGCTACGATTACAGTCATTTGATGTTTGGAAATCAATATCCTCTGCCTCTGGCATATCAGTGCTGGATTGGAAAGTTTTATGTACAGCAAAGTCTTTCTGGTGAATGTGGGATCTCTCCTGAGGCAACCGAGGGTTGACAATCAGACTTTTATCGCTCTAAAATTAGTTTATATCAGGTAGACCACGAATGACCGCAAAATTGTCAAGGACTCCCCAAAACTTTTTAATATGAGTTAAGCTTACACTAGTTAAGCTAGAGCCAGTGAGTGTCCCTGTAGTCTCCTGTCAGTAAGTGAAGTTGGTAGTTTTGATTTCTAGTGCTATAAATTCAGTGTGTATATGTAGTGCACTTTGACAACCCCACAGTAAGAATGTAAATATATTTGCCCAGAAAAAGAATTCTGTTAAGGAGTATTCACTTATTGAGAGTGGATAACTTTGATGTGCTTCCCATTCATTTATCACTAACCGTCTTTACTTGGCATTTAGAATACATTTACTCACATAGAAAAATATTCTTTAAAATGATGTAGCAATATAACTTCTTAGGAAGTACTTGCTACTTACATTAGTAAGCCAAGTTTGATTGTTTTTTAAAGTTGGGTTGTGGATGAATTTCTAAACAGTCTTATTAAATAAAAAACATGGAGTCAAATATAGGGGTGAAAGCCTTAGAGATCAGGGAAATAGGAATAGCCACTAGCCAACCTTACCTCACCAGCTCTGCAGCTTCCAAATGCGAGCTACTTCCTGTCTACTCAGGCCTTTATATGCTTTGCTTTTCTTCCCTCTCATTGGCTCTTAGCCCAGCTACCTCACTTCCTTGTCACTGCCTGTCTGTAAAGACCTCCAGGTCTCTATGGTTGGTACTGGGATAAAAGGTATGTGTCACCACTCTTAGCTCTGTTCCCTAGTATGGCCTTGAACACACAGAGACCCTGCCTGATAAGTGATCGGATTAAGGGGTGTGCTACCTGGTTTTGTTTACTTAAAATGGCTGGCCTTTTCCCCCTGATCTGCAGGCAAGCTTTATTTATCAAAGCACAAATAAAATATCACCACATTTCAGCACAAATAAAATGTCACCACATTGGGTTAGTGCTCAAAGTGTGTGAGTAGACCATTAAGGTGCTCAAGTGATGTGTAGTAAGAAATTATAATCAGAATTGCTCTTTTTGAGATTATAACATAATTACAATATTTTTCCCTTCCCTCCTCTCCCTCTTACCCCAGCCATATACTACTGCATGCTCTCCTTCAAATCTGTGGTCTCTTTTTCATGAATTGAGTGTGTAAAATCTCCATTTTTGTCCTCTCTCTGTCATTTTATTATTTTGCCTTTGTCATATTTAGAAACTTACATTCTCTAATATATTAATTTAGGGAGAATTTATTTTGGGTCATAGTTTCTTCATGGTTGTCTAGCATGGCCAGCAGGGCATGACAAGGGTTGAATCTATCCAAGGCAATGGGAGTCTGAGTCAGCTTGCTGACACCTTTCTCCTTGAATCAGAGAGCTCCTCTAGCACCTGAGAGAGATATAACCCATAGCCACCCCCCCCCCCCCCCCCCCCCCCCCACCCCCGCCCAAGCTGGTCCTACTTCTTCTAGCTAAGCATTACTTCCTACAAATTCTACACAAACCAGGGTCACCATTCATGAACCAAGTTTTCACAAATGAACTTGTGGTGGAATCTTCACTTTCAAACCATAACATCTAATATGAATGTAGTATCTTATCTAACTTTTTTCCATATCAAGTTTGAAATTCTAAGTAGAGGGTTTAAGGTTTTAATTCTCTGTTGACAGAAAGCATTAAGAAGTTTACAGAGTCTCGCTGTGCTCTAATTTTGTTTTCTGTGATTAGAGTTGAAAAAGAAACAACCTCAAAAGCCTGTGTTTGGCAGTAGTCAGATGGCTGTTTCGGTACTCAAGTGGCATTCTGACACCTCAGTCCTGGCATGCTTTTGTCATGTTTAAAATGAAAACGAGTTCATGGATTTCTAGTTCCTTAATATTCTCTCAACAGTCAAATATAAGTGATTTCTAATCTTGGGACTTCCTGAGGTCCTATTATGAGCAAGCAATGTAGGTGTTTTGTTTTGTTCTTTTTCCAACTGTGTTTCAGGAATTTCTACCACAGGCCCCCTGGGCATGGGAAGCACAACCACCAGCACCACTCTCCGGACCACTACATGGAACATAGGGAGGAGTACCACGCCATCCCTGCCAGGCAGAAGAAACCGCAGTACCAGCACACCGTCCCCAGCTGTGGAGGTGCTGGATGATATCACCACACACCTGCCATCTGCAGCCTCCCAAATTCCAGCTATGGAAGAGAGCTGTGAAGCTGTGGAGGCCCGGGAAATAATGTGGTTTAAGACCCGTCAGGGGCAAGTAGCAAAGCAACCCTGCCCAGCAGGAACCATAGGTGAGCCTGCCCCTGCCAGCCTGTCCCAGGCCTGCCTTAATTTTGTGTTCATGCCTTCATATTATGTTCTTTTTTTTTCCATTTCCTTTCTTTCTTTCTCTCCTCTTGTCTTCTTTCCTCTGAATTCTCTTCCTTTTGTTGTTACCATCTATTTTATTTATTACAATTTGATTAGGTTATGAGCTCAACCAAATGTGTGCTGTATGATCAGCATTTGATAACAGAACCTGCAGAAGCCACAGGTGAGAATTTGGTAGAAATACCTTTGAATAACATTAGCCTCAAGTGTTAGTTCTGGGGGTCAGATGATGCTCCACAGAGCCAGGCCTTCCTTGCAACATCCCAGTACTGTCATTGGATTGTATCCAGGTTGTTTTGTGTTTCAAAATGGTGGGTAAATACGGGTAGCAGAAGTTGAGCTGTGTGCTCTTCTACAGTGCATGATGACCATGGATCGCATCTTACATTTAAAGAAGGAGAAAGCATAAATATTTTTTTCACTAATTATGTAGTTGTTCTCTAGTGGCAAAAGGCATGTGACTTGGTCATGGGCCTGCTATCAGAAGCTATCTGCCACTCACAGCATCCAATAAAGAACAATCGCCTCTGCTTCTTCCAGGAGATAGTTAAGAACTAAATACCTCTGAATCTGTTTTATTTCTGCCATAATTTATAATATTCCCAAGGTGCAGTCATATTTACCATTTTTAAGACAAATACAGTGCCTTGCTTGACATTTGTGTTCACCTTCCTAATACTTGGCACACTGAAAATATTTGCATTATTTCTCAAAATACATGAATAAAATAAATGTACAGTTGCTGTATATACATACATTCCTATAGACTGTCTTTGGACATTATTCACTTGTTTTCTTTAACAATGTGGGTATGTCACCCCAGATTCCATAATACACGTAGTGTTGGTAACACTAGAGAGTCTTGTTTAATATAAGCGTCCATTTTTCATTTTTAGCAAAGTGCTTAAAAACTCAGCACCATTCTTTTTCTTTCTGAAAAGGAATGGGAATGTGTTTCCAAAGTTATCTGTTGCATTGGACTCAGAAAACTATTTAAGACTTCCTTCTTTCTTACATCTAAAGTCAGTTCCCTCCTCTCTGAAAGAGAGGTGAGAGCAGCCTTGGTGCACTAGACACAGCCTGTGACCGTCCGTGAGAACCTGCATTTGAAGGCACTTAAACTACTGAAATAGATCGGGGTTGTGAAAATTGGGGAAGAGAACCCAACAGTAGAACCCTTCTGAAGCTCTCCCAGGACTTAAGTGG
Organism: Peromyscus aztecus; assembly: GCA_902168405.1. Classification (NCBI taxonomy): domain Eukaryota; kingdom Metazoa; phylum Chordata; class Mammalia; order Rodentia; family Cricetidae; genus Peromyscus; species Peromyscus aztecus. The sequence continues at coordinate 19,431 of CABHPQ010143036.1, forward strand.
TACTGCCAGTGCACCGAGCCCCAATTTCATAGCTCCCTGCATTCTCGTTAGACCCCAAGTCCAGGCCTACACAGGTTCTCATGGAATTCCAGTCATAGCTGCTGCACTTTAGGCACAACTCCATTCAAATCCACCCTCTATTCTGCTGCCAGGGATGCTTTTTCTGAAACCTGAATCTAACCATTCTGTTCTTCTTAATAATCTTCACTAATTTCTAGCATAGTAGACAAGGGGTTTAATGATCCAGCTTCCTTGCCTTTCCATTTTGTTAAATACAGCTCCTTCATCCAGGAGAAACCCCATTCAAAAATGTTGATGTCTCCCGAAAGCCATATGTTTCCTCTACTCACAATGGCCTTTCCTACCTTGTTTTCCTGACAACCTGCATTGCTTCCCCCCTGCAGACTCAAACAAAAGTTCCACAAAGACAAGCTATCCAAGGTCGTAATCCATGAAATTCTTCCCCACATCCACCATGGTGGCCAACAAGACTCTAAAAACATTGAATCCTTTCAATTTGTTGTTCAGCATTTGTCCAATGCCATTTACTTTCAAAACTTTGTATTTGAGTTTAATAGACACCTACCTCAATACAATTATCGAATGTTTATCCTTGCTTATACATAGGCCTAGCAAAGACTGAAGTTATTCGAAGAAATGTGATTGGAGCATTTGAAACAGGAGTGTTACTTTCCTTCTATAGGTGTGTCAACTTATCTATGCCTTGCTCCTGATGGAATATGGGATCCCCAAGGACCAGATCTCAGCAACTGCTCTTCTCCTTGGGTCAATCATATCACACAGAAGGTAAATATGAAACCTACAAGGAAGGCTCAGCAGGCTCTGTCTCTTGGTTGTTGATGACTAGTGCCGAAAACCAAATAGGATACTTTTAAAAGTTAATCTACAACAGTTCTTTCATTTTAATAGAATTTCAATGTAAAAGACAACCTCCAACACATTATGTGCTAATTCCAGGATTCTGTTGTTTTTAAATTGCAAATCCATGAACTTACTCTAAGCCAGGCATTATTATATTTATAATGAGTTTATTATTAATCACATTTCTATCATACCATGAGCTGTATACAGATACAAACATCCAAGAGGCACTACCCATTAAGCAAGCTTTTTTTTTTTTTTTCCAAGCAGAATTTTGAAGCATACATGTATTAGGATTTTTCCTCTGGAAATAATAAAATAATATAGAAAGCTCTACCTCTGGAATCCTAAGTCACTTGCTGAATGTTGTGTAGCCTAATCATCTATCAGTGCTAAAAGTACACACATGTGTGACGAGATCTTCAGACTCCAATTTGAGTTTATTCAGTCGCAATATGTTGAACATTTTTATTATTAATGTGCTGTGGGGCTTCGAATTGATTTCATTACAAACAGAGACCAGATGTGCATTTATGCCAAAAGGGCTATGGGAAGGATCCTTATTACAGCAATTTATGTGGATTTATGCACTCCTAAAATGGAGAGTCCTTCTATGGCACATTAGCCATGCTGTGGAATTTCTGAATTTTTCCCCCTGAAAATATTTCAAATGATGGCCTTCCTAAAAGCCTGCCTGTGCCATTTACTCTTTTCTGCATTTGTTTTTAACTAGGCTTATCTTCAATAATATTTTCTATAATAATCCATAAATACCTACCCAGCAGATCATTTCGCAAATGAGCTATAACTATCTGTGCACTGTCGATCAGGGAAGAACTGTGGTTTTACTGACCCTGTGATTCTCTTACATATGCATCTCCATACTTGTTGCTATTCATAATGACGCTTCTCCAATTTCAGCCCTGTTCCTGCCACAGCTTTTATGTCCTTTGATTTTATTACAATGTAGCTCAGACCCCGGGGCAAATAACTCTCACTGGATGTGACCAGACTAAGAGATCAGCAGCATATCTTTTTACATTAGCAACTTTAAAAAAAGTTCCCTAGATACTTAGCCCAGGGGTTAATATAAATTCAATAATAATTCACCTAGAAAGCTGAGTGTTTTCATGATAATTTCTGAATATGGTTGGGTTATTTCATTGCAGAAATTACCGGGTGACTTGAACCGATAATGATAGTTAATTCCCTTCTTTCCTCTGCAGCCCTGCTAATCTTAGGACAAAAGAGATAATTCCTTTTAAAGACCAGACAGCTGTTGCCCATTTGATTCATGGAGGAGATGTTTTTGTCTTATAATAAATAGGTCTTGTTCATCCAGAGCGTTTCTGTTTAATCCTGATGGGTCTATGGAGTTAGGATAGATTATAATTACATTCAAATTAAAGAATTTAGTCAACTGAAATTTATAACAATGAGTTAAGTTTATAAAGTCCTCAGAAGAATCTTTTGAGGCTGTCTCCAGCAGCCTTCATCAGGGAGGCTCAGGGAGGCTGCTCTGATTGCCTGCTCTATCTTTGACACAACCTGCTTGCACATGCACTGGCCAGCCTGTGACTCAACCATTCTCACTTTCACAGCCACATGGACTCACTAGCAGGCTCTCTTCCCTTTGTCTACCCTTCCTTCCTGGCTGTATCTATTTTATCTGCCACTCTGAGTATGAATATTACCAGGATTGAGTTCTTTTCCCTACTTCCTCACTCCCTTTCCTTTCCCTTCCCCATTCCCTCCCCTCCCTTCCTTTCACCTTTCCATAACATCTCCTTTGTGCTCATCATCTACCCACCCTCTAATTTTTTTTCTGCCATTGTGTTTTGTTTTGTTGTTTTGTTTTCCTGCTAGGTTAGAAGGTAGAAGAAAAAAATTAATATTATATTGTCCCCCCCCTCATCTCACTGAAACAGAGTAGTTGTCTATCTGTGTAGAAAGCTTGGGAGTGAAAAGTTCCCAGAAGCACGATGCCCCTCTGCCATACCTTATTTGGCTATCATAACAAAATGCACGGACTAGGTGGATTATGAACAACAGATGTTATTTCCTATTGCTGGGAAATCTAACACGGGGTTGATGGCAGATTCAGTTTCTTGTAAGGGCCAGTTTTCATGTTGAGCAGCTGTTTGATGCTGCTTTCATAAGAGTACCCATCCTATCTATGAAGGCTTTGACCTCAAGACCCAATTCCTTCTCTCAAAGCCATACCTTCTAATCACATCACTTTCATATAATACAATTTATTTTTTTGATGTTTGCATATAGTCCATAATAACTCCCCACTTGGTTTTATAGAACTGCTAAGGAACACCTGGGGACTTGAATGGAAAGGGCACTGGCCTGAAGATTTTTATAGCTGAACTCTAGTGGATAAGACATTAACTTCTCATTAGTCCCCTCATCTGTAAAAGAGGATAGATCCTTAATTTGAATAGCAATGTTTGCTTTATATTTATTAACACTATTATTGATGACAATTGTGTAACTAAAAAAAAACTAGGGATAACTAAAAAAAAAAACTAGGATGCTTTATTTAGCTGAACAAAGCAGACTTATTTCCATTAAAATATGATTTATGCTATTCTCCCACCAATCAGTCTAGAAGGAAGAAAACAGGCAATGAATATTGGTAATTGGGACTTGCAAATGAATTTGGACTACTTCTACAGTCTATACAGTTAAAGAGTAAATTTTATGTGACAATAGAGAATAGATTACATTTCATCAGAGAGAAGGTGCTACAAACTCATGAATGAATTTTCTATAAACAAACTAGCCAAGGTACTTCCATAATCATTATATTTAATTTTAAGAAATATACTCTGTACAGAAAAGGGGAAGAAATTATGCCCAGAGGATCTTCATTCCAATGAGAGGAGGTACCTATAAGAAGGAGGAGAGAAAACCTCATCCACATGAGGGATGGCTGGAAATATGGATAAATGTATAGATGAAAAAGTAAAAGGAAGACAGATGTGGAGACATTTAGACGTTTATAGACAGATACATCTTCCAACTGACGCAAAGTATTTTTCTTTATTGAAAAGAAACATGCTAGATCAGAGTCCAGCCTACTGAAATATTTGTGGCAACAAATCTTGTTCTCTTATCCACTTCAATGTTGGCTATAAAATTATCTCTGGCATCAACTTAGACTCCATATTGAACTCAACATCTCAAAAACAAAATCTGTGTTTTCTATTTTGCATACCTTTAGATGGTGCTTTATTGTATTACCTCACTAGTCTATTTCCAGTTTAGTCTGCAATATGATGGTTTTGAACAGCTTTTTTTTTTTTTTTTTTTTTGGTTTTTCGAGACAGGGTTTCTCTGTGTAGCTTTGCGCCTTTCCTAGATCTCACTTGGTAGCCCAGGCTGGCCTTGAACTCACAGAGATCCGCCTGCCTCTGCCTCCTGAGTGCTGGGATTAAAGGCGTGCGCCACCAACACCCGGCTTGAACAGCTTTTATATATTATGTACATGCTGAGAGAGGTGTGCTCCCCACTCCCTGGCCTGGTCCAACTATTATGTGAAAAAGATCTGGCTGAATTGTCACAGATAGTGGTTTCATTTTCTTCAGGATAAATTCACGTCCCTTTTATTTTGTTTGTACATAAGCTCCTGGCAGATTTTCAGATAATGCAGTATTATTCCCAGAATTTCTGAAGATGAGTGTAGAGTTTTAGACATAATTTTGTGAGTTCATAATACAGAAATAATCCAGCTATTTCCCCAGAATACAAGGTTGAATCCTGTGTCCTGTTTCTTACAGACCCTATTTTAACTCTCTTTGGGTTAGAATGGAATGCATGTAAATCATTTCTTAATCTTACCAGAATCTGTAGGATGTATCAGTCAGTATTCTCTAGAGGAGCAGAACCCAAAGAATGAATATATGTTATGAAAGGGATGTAGTAGATTGGTTTACACAGCAGGAAATTCATAGTCCAGCAATGGCTGTCTCTGCACTGGAAAGGCGGAGAACTCAATAGTTGCTCAGTCGACCAGGCTGATACTAGATCCACCAAACTGGAGGCTTCAGCAGCCCCAAACTAGTGCTAAAGGTCTGGAGGGTTCCTGGGGAGCTATCTGCTCTTTAGTCCACATTAGAAGCCCCCAAAAGCTGGGTTCCAATGTCAGAGAACTGTGGCTACTACAGAAGTAGCAACAGCATAGATACTCACTGGCAGGAAAGAAGGTGGGCAGGGAAAAGCCACATTGCTTTACCCTTGGACTTCTTTGTATCTGGGTGCCATGGGTGGGTAGGGCTCACTCTTCAGAAGAGTTCCCATAACTTACTTCATCCATCCATCCTCAAAGACCTTCCCAGAGACATATTCATTAGTTGAGTCTAGATTCAGTCAAGCTGGTGATCCAGAAGAACCAACACTCTGCGGTTTCCCAAACTTTAGACTTAATTTACTTCCACTTCTTAGATATATACATTTTGTTCATATACTCCCTTGGCTCAGATATACAGTAAAATAGGTAGATCACTCAAAGAAATAGTACCTATAGGTAACATAGTAAGCAATTTCTACTTTTTTTTTACTCCTTATTAATGGATGATAAGTAAATCTCATATAAATCTCAAAAAAATCTCAAAGACAATTTAAAATTTTAATTAAAAGTTTTTTTTTTTTTTGCTTGTGTCAAAGTTTAAAAGGGTACTATGTATCAGCGTAGTATCTACAATACTATACCACAGTAACTAGGCTCCTCTCCACTGATGAAGTCCTATATATAATCCCACCACATCAATACTAGCATTAATTTACTAATCCTTCTACAACTCCTGAAATTTCTCAATGTATATACATTATAAATTTCTCAATGTTTTTATAAAAAATAACTTTGGTAACATTTAATGAAAAAAAAAACTTAGAGGCATTTTAATGAGGCCTTTATGTTAGGAATAGATTTATTCCAAACATGCCTCTGCAAAAAAGACTTAAAGCAGATTAAAGTATGTATGTATTTTTAATATAGAATTAAGTCATTGTGATGCACAACAGCTAAAGTGATAAAAATAAGGTTATCACAGAGCTCTCTCAGTAGCCAGTGGAGAGAATGTGAGCAGAGAAGGTCATCAGGAAAATACTGTCATGAAACTAAATTCAGATTGTGGGAGCTGTGGGAAAATCCAGTCAATGGTGCCACCACCAAATTATGTAAAGCAGATCCTGGCACTCTTACTTCCCACTCCACATGTAGTACGCAGGAGGCCTGGAAGGTATACCTGGAAAATCCCCTCTTCAATACTCCCTCCCCATACTCCCAAGCCTAACCATACCCAGGTCATTCCTGGCTCATTTCTTTCATTTTTGAATCTACTAATGCATTAATACATCATTTGAGCTCTTATTCAAGTGCAAATCTGCATCTCACCTTCCCATTTCTCTCAACGTTGTCATAAACAGCTTCTGTTTCTTCTAGTCTGAGCTCATTCCTCCAGCTGCCGAAATTCAAGCTACAGTACCCTAGGTGCAGTTACTCTTTCTCCCTCCTACGAATAGTTTCTTCTGCCTGGAATCCCTGCCTCTATTTCTGATCTCTTTTCCATTGCATTTCAAATTAAACTCTCCTCAGAGAAGTATTTCCTAAATTATTTTGTACCCTCACACATTCCAGGTAAAATTCTTACTAACAATTCTACGTTGTGGGGGTTCTGTATTCCATTCAATAGACTAAATATGTGCAGAGATATGTTTTTCATAACTCTTCCTGATGATAGTAATTAAAGCACTTTAAAAAAATCATCTTTTTCATAACTATATTCACAGACATTAACACAGTGGTACAGAAATTCAAAGCATAGGGCCAAGGGTGAAGTTCAGTGGGAGATTAAGGGTTCAGGCTTGCATGGAGCTTGTGATTCAGTCCCACAACCCACTAAATAATGCAATCGTTGGTTAAAGAGCAAATGTACATATAGGTTAAATTAACTATTGTTCAAATGATTTATTCATGTAAGAAAAATGATATATACATAGTTAAATGATAGATAGAAGATGATAGGTGGATAGATGATAGATAGATAGATAGATAGATAGATAGATAGATAGATAGATAGATACATACATACATACATACATACATACATACATACATACATACATACATAGATACATGGATACATAGATATATAGATAGATACATAGATAGATACATAGATACATGATAGATAGATAGATGCAGACAGACACAAACTGATAGAGTTAGACATATTTTTCTACCTAAAAAAAATAAAATCTAGCCTCAAGTATTCATGCACGTATGCAATTTATACTATGCAGAAATTTTTACCAGACATAGTCCTGGAAGCTCATCTTGGAAACCAATATCTTAGAGAAAGTATCAGAAATAAAGAAAGACTCCCTAAATGGCCCAAGAATGGAAAAGAGGAAAGTGCTCACCAGTCAGCTTTTCAACTAAGGGTGGTATGGGTGGTGATCTAGGGATGTGTTTAGTTAGTTGACATCACTGTGATAACATTTTACAAAAATCAACCTAAAGGAGGAAAGATTTATATGGGCCCATGGGCGAAGAGGTCTCTGTCCACAGTGCTGATCTCATTGCTTTGATCCACAAGGATGGCTGACGATCATGGAAGCAGGAGTGCTTGGCAAAGGAGATGCACGCCTTGTTCCCAGTAGCCAAGAAGCAAAGAAAGAGGAGGCCAGGGCAGGATGTACCCTTCTTGAGCACACTTCTAGTAACGTCCTTCCTCTACCTATACCTCACCCTTTAGTTACATCACCTCCAAATTGTGCCACTAAATTACAGGTTCAGTGTCAACTTCTGTTGGCCTATGCAAATTTCCTATGCTAGACATGGGATCTGAGAACCTGAAAGAAATGGGTGGACTACAGTCTAATATTGTAGACAATTTACTTCAATTTCATTGTACTGTTATACTCAAATGAAACAAAGAAAGCGATGATCCAAGGAAGGTTGTTTGAGTTCAGAAAAACATGACCAGAAAAACATGTAAATGAATGTCAGTAAGCACATATTAAATATTAACAGAGCATCCGTTTCCCAGAACTTTCAAAGGACAGACCAATATAAATACAATTGTGTGTCACGTACTACAGATAATATCTAGGAAAGCATGAAAACAAGCTAGAAGGCCACATCCAGATTCAGGGTACACTGACCAGATTTGGTTCTATAGCTATGTTCTGACATTCACCAAGACTAAGCATATCTTATAAATTGAGTGTAAATGTTTATCACAGGGCCAAGAACAATCAAGGGAGCAAAATGCTCCTGAGGTTAAGGGCCCTCTGATTTTTTTCCTGAGGCTTCTCTCACAGTTCTCTAAGACACTGTTCACCATGCATCAATTCTTTTGTCCATGTTCTGACAGCCCAGCATTGGCTGGGCTCATATTTGTAATCACAAGTCTCAGGAGGCAGAAGGAGAAGCCATACAAGTTGGAGAATAACCATGGCTTGACATTGAGATCCTGTCTCAAAATCAAAGTATTATTAATCCATTGACGAAGATAGAGCCCTTGTGATCCAATCACTTTCACCCAGAGTCCACTATCTGGCAATGAAGCCTAAGTCTTTGGAGTCTTTGGGGGCCATTGTATATCCATAGCATATCACGGGATAGATGTAGAAGAGAATAATGACATAGAACACTGAACAGAGGGAATATTTGTTTCTTTTCTGGGATTAGACATAGATTTTGCAGGAACTCAGGTTCTACCTATTTACACTCCTCCCATGATTTGGTATTTCCAATTCTTATAGCTGGTTGATGTCTTTAACATTGAGCAGAGAAAATTATTGGATATTATAGTTTGGGGCAAAACATTACTCCAGTGACCAACATGCCTGCATGCATGAATGGAAGTGAATGCAATCTGACCTGCAGGAGAAGATTTGGCAGAAGACGGAGCTACTACAGTATGTTTACCCTTCTTACATAGAGGCCAATTCACTAGACAAAGTTTGCCCCTTAGTAACTGTCAGTATTAGATTCTTCAGGCAGAAAATAATGCATTTCTTTTGTTCTTTGTTTGCTTTTGTTGTTGTTATTGTTATTTTTTAGATAGGGTTTCCCTGTGTAGTCCTAGTTGTCCTAGAACTTGCTCTGTAGCCCAGGCTGGTCTTGAACTCAGAAATCCACATTACTCTACCTCCTGAGTGCTGGGAGTAAAGGTGTGTGCCGCAATGTCTGACTTGCATTTTTTTAATCTATGTTTTACCTATTGCACTCTATCTTTCCCAACCTTAGTTATATATATCTGACTTCCTTAAAGTGTTCTATCTCACTGAGATCCTCCTTCAGTATTACATCTCACCCAGTAACACTAGACTTATTTTTTAAGTCTTCACAGAGCCATTACCTCTACCTTTCCTCTTCCTTTCCAAAGATGTGTTATCCTGTGCTGTACTCCCAGGATATATCATAAACAGTTGTGTTATTATAGTTGTATTGCTCAATTAACATCATCTACTTTCAGCTACATTATTCCTGTATTCAACTTTTTTTTTCCTTTTACTCATTGGTATGGTCAGATACCTTAGAAGAAGCAACTTAAGGGAAGAAAGGTTTATTTTGACCCTGTTTGAGAGTAGACTCCGTCATGGTAGAGAAGGGATAATGGCAGGTAGGGTGTCCCATGGTGGTGGGTTCTAGCAACCCAGGAAGCAGAGTGAGCAGGTACTAGAGCTGAGTACTTAAACGGTAATGCCTGCCCCAATAACCAAGTTTCTTCATCAAGGAACACTAGCTAAGGAATTACAGTATCCCAAGACAGAAACAACAGTAGAAGATCAAATGCTGAAGGATATTTCACATTCAAACCATAACATAAAGATCCCAAGTAGAATGTAAGCTGCTCAAGGGCAAAAGAGCCATCTTTAAGTTTTCAGAAATGTTTTTTTTTTTTTTTTGTGTGTGTGTGTGTGTGTGTGTGTGTGTGTGTGATTTATTCCATTTTAATGTTCAGAGAGAAACAGTGGTTATAGGAATTTTAGTTTACTCAACAAATTACTTCAAGAAAGTTTTCTCATATATTTTTTTTTCCTCACAACTTTTATAGTGCCTAGTTTAAGTGTTCTTCTGTGTAGTGGGATTGTTTTGTCTTCATAAATAAAGACTTCTAGGTATACTTTTTTTTGATTGTTTATATTGAATTGGATTTCTCTGTGTAGCCCTGGGTGTCCTGGAACTTGCAGTGATTGTCTGGACTCTGCCTCCTAGAGCTAGGATTACAGGTGTATACTATCTCACCCAGTTTAAGCAAATACCTCTTGAAAGTTAAATATGGTTACTGGTTTGAAGAGAGCCCATTAATGGTTGAGTGGATCCCACAGCTGCATTATTTTATCATCAACAGATGTACAAACAGGAGGATTATTCACTATTAACTTTTTGTGCTGGGAATAATTATATTTTGACTTAATAATTATTTGTTTTCAATGTTTCACAGCTATATATGAAAAAAATTAAAAATTTTTATATAACAGAACAATAACTCTTCTTTTTATCTTATTTTCAAACCCAGTGATATAAAAGTCTATGCTTATATACTCCAACAAAAATAATACATGGAATTTCAATATGAAAATACCAATGTTGCTGTTTGTTTCTCAGTTTGGTATTTTTTGCTCTTTATATTAGCCACTGATAGATATTATGCAAATAAATTATTATGTATGTCGTTTTAAAAATACTGTGTTGTTGAATAATGTATATGGCCTGATTTGTAATCCCATCCTTTTTTCAACATGGTACACAGTCAAATCAAATATTTCCTGAAGTACATCTGCCAGATCTTTTCATAGACAAAAATAGTACAGTAACAATAACAAAATGCAGCCCAATAACTAGCAAAATACAACATTAGTAATTCTAACACCGTTCTTATCATTATGAGAATAGAAAAAGTAGGGAAGTATAAGGCATGATCTGTCAATGAAACACAGGTTAAAAGAATGAGCTTTGGGAAGTTATAGGAACCACAGTTCTTATATATTTATGAACACAGGAAGATTTTTGCAACTTTTCAGCAAGTTTACCTGGATCCACTTTCACCAATGGAATACTGGATTCAAATAGTTAATGGGCTTCTGGTGAGAACAGGAGATACAAGGTGCTCAGCTGCTTTGGAGATGGTGACATTGATTCTTGTCCTGAAATGTCCTTGGTTCTATTCCAGATGTCTTGGTTTTATTCCAGAGGACAGGAATAAAAGAAAGGGACGCTGGTTCGGTTTTTGTTCTCTTTCTTTTACATCTTCTGATTGAGCTCCCATGCCTATAGATTGTCCCATGCCTATAGAACTCATGTTCTAGGATCTGATCCTGCTGCACAGAACTCGGCCTTCTTTCTTCCTTTCTTCCTTCCTTCCTTCCTTCCTTCCTTCCTTCCTTCCTTCCTTCCTTCCTTCCTT
>CABHPQ010143036.1:30752-49804 GCA_902168405.1 Peromyscus aztecus
CTTCCTTCCTTCCTTCCTTCCTTCCTTCCTTCCTTCCTTCCTTCCTTTCTCTCTTTTTTTTTAATTCCCTCTTTAAATCATATACTAAAACTCCTTTCTATACTGACCCGTTGTCCGTGACATGCATTCTCTAAGCTCGTCCAGACAAAGTTCTCCACAGCCACTGGTTTGGAGTGGTGAGGCTGGCTGTTAATTTGCACAGGACTGTAGAACTCAAGGCTACCTACAAGACATGACAAGACAGCCTCTGCCACTTTCAAGGACCTATTGCTTTCCTCTGTGTCACTAGCCTCTCACAGTTAATAACTGATTACTAATCAATGAATACTGAAATTCCCTTCTTCCTTCTTTCCTGTCTTCCATTCTCATTTTCTGTGCCCCTCTATCTCTTCCTTCCCTTTTCCCCCTCCTTTTCTTTCTTTCTGTACTGGCATTAAATCCAGGTCTCACACACGCTAAACTGAGCTATTTACCAGATCACTGAATTTTAGAATTTGTTGATTCATTAGATTCCAGCATTGAGTCTTTAATCATTAGTAAAAAAATTTCAGTTGGGTCACTTTGTTTCCATTTAAATGTAATTTTTGATCTACTAGTAAGCCATGAATGGTATTGTGGTATAAAATAAATTTGTTGCATAGTTATCCTTGAATTCTGTAATGTAGTTCATTATATTTTACACATTTTAAATATAAAGATCCTAAAGAAATTTATGAACCCTCTACATTATAATTGATATACTCTGTTTTTGTTTGCTTAATTTTACTGTAATAATTTCTTCAAAATAATGATTAACTATATTTTAACAGCTTTACTAACAGTAACAATACTTTAATGTCTTTTTACATAATATGAATATATTTTTGTGAAATTTAAATATTACCAATAAGGATTTTTCTTTTATTTCTGATTTTCAAGCTTTCATTCATACATTTAAGTATATGAATAGACATAAATATATAGACACAAATATATGTTTATATTTGAAATGTTTTATAAGTAGTATGCATCTAGCAGTTTATCTTAAAGATTGATGTCAGTGGTACTAATCTCCTTCATACCTTTAAACTCTTGGCATTTTATATTTATAATTGAGTGGTGCTATATAGTCATAACCTCTTCTGTTTCAGTCACAGGTTTGATGGGATGCCTTTGAATGTTTAGTTTTTGATGTTAGGAGATTATTTCTTATATCCAACAGCAATAAGACTTAGTATCAATAGTTTGCTGAATACAAGAGCTATATAATTATATACTCTTGGCAGTAGTTCATGGGAATTATGTTCACTTCCATAACATTGCCAGTGCCTGCTATTATTATATTTCACTTTTGAATTTTTTGTACATATATGTGTGTGTGAATGTGATTTCAAATTATGTAGATGTTCTGATCACTCCAATTTATTTATTTAGGTTTTTTTTTAATCATTTTGTTTTTAAGTGTTTGGTCCTGCTGTGAACATGAAGCATCCCCTAGTGACCCTTACATTACTTAGTGCTCTAATCAGTTTGTGTCTTTCTGAATAATCATTAGGAAATTGTTTACAAAGAAAATATTTTTGTTTTTGTTGTTGTTTATAATCTACACTGGTAGTCTTACAAGAACATGAGGGAATAAGAAAACCAATCCATAAATAATGATACTCATACATTTATAAAGTGATGGAGTATGTTACAGTTTAGAAAGATGCACATAAGACACTCTGGTTTTTCATTACATTCTTCATTCTGAAAATGTGCTGTATTATTGTTTTAGATATTGAAATTATTATTTAAATTTAATTCTAGAATTTAAAAATGACAATGAACACTATAAACTGGGAAGCAGTACTTACCTCTTAAATTTTTTTGTCACATTATTCTTATGAGTGAATTTATTTTTGTGTTTTCTCAAGGCAGCCAAGTATATTCAGGAAGTCATGGAATATTGTCTTTTGTTCCTTTAACATCTTTACAGTATTGACAATTTCATATGTTTTTAAGCATATATTTGAAAAACCAACATGTTTCAGGAAGGGAAAATACAAGAAACTTGGGGAGTAATTTGCTACACGATGTATTGGGAGAAAAACTTCAGAGTTTTGTAAGAGCATCAAGATCATATTGAAAGCAGGGATTTTACTGAGAGTATATTTCACAGATCTTAGAAACCCATGAGTTCACTTAGTCCACCTTAAGTGCTCATCTCAGCGTGAAGGAAAGCATGGACACCCTCTTGAGAACATAGACTAGGGACCCACAAGAGGCTCTTGCTGAAGTCCAATTTCGAGGCTGACAGAGAAAATAGTGGGACACACCTCAGACTTAACCACCCAAATGACTAACTCTGGTGAGAAATAATCTTTAGAAGGAATTTTCCTCAAAAAGCCTCTTGAAGACATGACTTAAAAGTCAGGCTTCAAAGAAAAGGATGAGTTATCAGAAAACATTGTGGAGTGCTGTGAGGTGAGGACGGGATTTAAAAACTGGTTCTTGCCTCAAAAATTCTAACTTAACCAAAACAGTTGCTAAGGAGACCAATGAAAGAAGTCATGGCAAACATTTTTTCCTTTCCATTAACATTATAGCTAAAGTCTGGAGAAACAGCTGCCAATATTGCTAGAGAGCTGGCGGAACAGACCAGAAATCACTTGAATGCTGGGGATATCACCTACTCAGTCCGTGCCATGGACCAGCTGGTTGGTCTCCTGGATGTCCAGCTCAGGAATTTGACACCAGGTGGGAAAGACAGTGCTGCCCGCAGCTTGAACAAGGTGAGACCCTCAGCTGTGTAGTCTGTCTTTCAGTTTGAAGTCAAATCATTGAGACATTCTTGCTTTTATCTTTTTCTTTCTTCTGTCAAGTTGCACGGTTCAAAAAGAGAACCCACACTTTCATTCAATTGACTTGACTGTTTCGATTACGACCTTATTTGACTTTTAATTTGGAGAAATATGTGGCAGTCTCTTCATATGCGTTTTGTGTTTGCAATTCTCCCTTTGGTAGTACCTTCTCAGTTTCTTTTTTTTATGCTAAATTGCGGCAAAATGAGTGTAGATGATTGCAACTGGTTATTGTTTCCTATAAATTCATCTCTCAAAATAATTGACAGTGTAAGGAGTATTTAATCGGGAAGTGGAAATTTAAGAAACATTAACAAAAGCATGTTAAAATCAATTGGAGTTTTTTTTTTTTTCTCATTGAATATTTTTAATGAGATAATTTAACCTACATAATATTACTTTTAAAAGCAGCTAGGGCAAAGAATTGGAATTTAATATACACTTCATTTTAATTTTTAAATGACTCAGATTTTTGTATCATTACCAATGAAATTTTGAGTGTTTTATTTATGCAAATTTTAACTTTAAATAAGCAAATTTAAATACATTGCATTTGAGAAAATATACTATATGTTTTTTCATATTTTAATAAACATTTTATTTGCATAACTATATGTAAATTGTAAACACAAAGTACATTCTGCATGTTTATAAAGAATATCATTTATATGTATAAAACTATTACATAGTAGACTAATATGGTGTCAAATGTTTAGCAATCAAATGAAGATGCTCACAAAAGCATAGTTGAATTCTATGGTCTGGGCTATAAACATAGTCTTTCCAACTTTAAAAATAGAAGATTTTGACAGTTGAAGACTAATGTTCCGATAAGAAATTCATTTTTAAAACATTCTTCTTTTGACTGAAAGAAAAAAGTTGTAGATTGTCTTTTAGTTGATTTTTAGTTCTCTGTTCTTGGTGGGATAAGATTGCCACTCATTAAAATGGAAAAAAAATGTTTTTATATAACAGTCATTCAACATTAAAAAACCAGATTTTTTTTTCTAACAGATAATTCTTGCTGCAGTTTCTTTGGTATGCAAATGCAATTTTAATGTTTATTTATTAAATATAATGCATTAGGTTTCTTGGTCATGCTGAGCAAGAAGGAGTTATTGTGTTTTGTTTTGTTTTGTTTTGTTTTGTTTTTCACTTATATCCTGATAGAGTCACAACCTAGCCCCTGATGAAATAGTCGACAGTTGCCTATATGGTGTGGCATGCTGTGACGTTAATGTGTTATTACCCTCACTGACTTGATCCTACTAATGAACATGGCTGCCGGCTATTCTTATCATAAAGGGTTGGGAGTGCTGATTTCTATTAATGTTACATATACATAACATGACTTGTTTGTTACTGCAATACTTTGTATCTTTATTTAAAAGTGGTGTTAATGTCTGAGGCTATCAGGTAAAGCTGGCAATTAATGTCACATTCTAACTGGCTACAGCTAATCAGCTTGCCTAGACTGAATATCAAATAACTACATAATGGGCAAATTTCCATTCCTGGGGCTTTTTAATGCTCTCTTTTGTTTCCCATTTGGCTCTCTTCAATTGTTTTTATAATGCAGTTTGTCATATGTTAATTTGCATGAAGGGGTAGGGAGATGGGAGGGCAAAGGTTACTCATGTGCTTGCTGGCTTGCTCTCATTTCCTGTGGTTCCTACTTTCCCTGAAGCAGTTACAGCCCATCAGATTTGCAAAGTCAACTAGGAACAAATCAATTGCACTCCACATTGAAATGCTGGAGAGCTCAGAGTCCTACATAACTGTGATGTGAGTCAGTGATCTGAATGACAGCATTGGTGATTCACTTGCACTCATTGCTGACTTCTTCTTCTGCAAAGTTCCTGCTCCCTCATTGAAGAAAGCAGGAATTAAGCTTGGTACAGTATTAGCTAGCAAGAGACACAAAAAGTGTCAGGGTAACTGCTCCCTAAAACCGGAGAAACTCTATTTTGCAATTCAAGGCTAATGACCAAGGGAACTGAAAAACACAGGGGAAAATGTGAAATCCCACAGTCTGATTTATAAAAATTTGGGTCATTCATTTAAACAGTGTGAATGAATGGTTATTGATTATTCATTTTAGCACCAGGAGAAAATGTTTTGGGCCTGAATACAATCTTCTGTCAACAAAAACAAATTAAATCAAGCTTCTTTCCCTACTAGTTTCTAAAATGTTTTCTATTTTGGCCAAGACTGTCAAACTCAATTCTTTAAGAAATAAAAGAAGCAGCAAGTCAGGAAATGAATCACATTCTATTAATCTCAAGTTATCTGACTCTTGACATTTGTCCCATAGGGTTAAACATAGTCACAATGAATGGGCATTTCTATCTTCCTTATAATAGGATTTTTGAAGGTATGAATGAACACATAGTATGAACACACACATCCACCATATAGACTGTCTTGAAAACCACACATAATCTCTCTTTAAAATCATGGGTTCCAAACCTTTTGCATAATTGACTTACCATCTTACGTCTCCACTAGTGGCTCATAAATGAATGACTAACCGGATGTGACCGGGATCATTTCACATGAATGTATGTTGGTTTGTACTAATTTCTACTAAATGTATTCAAAGGCTTCTTTCTATCGACAACTTCCCACCACCTGGTTTTTAGGTGGGCTGTTCGGAAAAAAAGGTTTTTGGCTGCTATGGTGCTGCTGTGTAGCCTTCATTTTCTTCTATAAAAGTCGAGAATCAAAAAGTAAGGTGTTGATGTAGATGTTTCCTTTTATTTCTCTGTCACTAACTCGTTTTTTCTATTCTGTGTTTAATCTGCTGTCTTAATGGATTCAGCTTCAGAAAAGAGAGCGCTCTTGCAGAGCCTATGTCCAGGTACTTTCTGTGTTTTTCTAAATGTGTTAAGTTGTTGAATTGTCTCTGTTGGTGATCGTATGTACGGGCATCTGAGGAAAAATGATAATGTGCCATATTGAACTAAAGGTACTTCTGGGAGGGCGTGCAGGGTGGGAATGGAAAAAAAAAAGGGGTCTGTGTTAAAAAGAAAGCTGACAGTGCCAAGTTCTGTCAAGCATGAGAAACAGACTAGAGAGAAGGTGCAGCTTGAGGCATGGAACATTTTCATCTAGGAGCTAAGTTTAATATAACATATAAATCTCTGTTTTTTCATAGAGTTGCTATACAGATTTGACTTGTACACTGAATTGTTAGTTCATTCAGAATAGAGTCATATAAGGCAAGACACAATATGAGATTTTTGAAATAATCTTAGTTCTGTTTCAACACTGAACTCAAGATGCCAGACAGGGTTATGACTAGGTTACTCTCTCATTGAGATCATATGTAAATATAATTTTTATCCAGGATGGAAATTTAGTTCCCTAACAATACTGTTCTCATGGTCTTACGGTTTAGTGTAAAAGAGAACATTACTCAGACAAGCTGGCTGTCTTCCTGGGTTTTGTTTTACCTGTTGTTTTGTGGGGAGGATGGCTTTTGTTTATTTATTTGTTTGTTTATTCCAAGCTAGAGTTTCTCTTTGCAATAGTGCTGACTGTCTTTTGTAGACCACGCTGGCCTCAAACTCACAGCGATCCATTCACCTGCTTCCAGAATGCTGGGGATAAAGGTGTGTGTCACCACCCCTGCCTTTGATTTTGTGTCTGTGAATTTCATGATCTCTGTATGCAAATCACAGCATTCTATTGAAGCAAATCCATCTGTGTTTGGAAAAAAATGACCCCAGGAGTGAAGTCAGCTTTTGTGAAGATTGACAGTACCAAATCAAAACCTTAACAATTTATCCACATTTGCATACAATATGGGAACCTTGGCTTTGTCTCCCCATACTCTTAAGGGCTTAGTTAATGTAAATGTTAGGTATCAATCTGTTCATTTGTGTCTCCCCAATGATCTGAATATTCACATCTACTAACTTTATCGCTAGTATAAAGCTGGGATATTGATAATTAAAAAGCTGCTTAGCTAAAATCATGTCAGAAGAACTAGATGACCTTAGGAGAGAATCACTCAGGTTTTTAAGATACAGTATAGGTAGACATTCTAATGAATGAGTGTGACATCTGTCTTTGCTTAGTCATTTGTTTAATTTGACCACCATTATTTTTTCTTGCCCCATTTAAAAAATACATGAAATCCATCATTTCCTCAAAAGTATTAACAAACACAACAAATGTAATCTCTGCCTTGAGGTTTTATCATCTGGTAGACAAAATTGATTAGTTAAACTTCCTTCCTTCTTCCTTTAGTTAGCATCATATTGGGGAAATAGAAAATGTATCTTGAGTAGATAAGGTATTTTCCATGTCTTCTCAGCCACTCAAGGGTGCATTGCAAGTGTTAGCTATATTCCAGTTAATTTTCAGACATACAGAATTAACCAGCATGTTTCCATTTGTAAGGCGGGGAATTTTTTTTTATTCTTTTGCCTTACCTATCTCTAGTGTAATGGCCAAGGCCCTCTTAACAAAAAATTGATACCATCACAAGAGAAACGTCAGACTAATTTATTAAAGATGAGCTCGATGTGACCTGGAAACCTATGAAAAAGAAAACCCAGAGAGGCAGAGAGACCTGTGTACTTTTGTGCTTAGGTGTTAAGAGGAGTAGGGCAATTGAGTAGTGTGCTTGGGTAAAGTGAGTGTGGTGTAACCTCAGGAAACTGAGAACATAGCTGGGACTGGTCACTCGAGTTCGGACATCTTTCGGCCTTTGATTCTCTTCTTTGAAGGCAGGCAAGTGTCTCTCAAATGAAGACCTACAATCTGCTTCAGAAGAAGGTCACGGAAGTGTTTCTTTCAATTTTGTGACTTGTTTCCTTGTAGAAAGATTAGTGGGCCAAGTGCAGGTAGCTTTCTACCTCTCAGATGTCTCAGATGATGGTGATGTCTCAGATGTCGGGGTGCCATAATACGGAGGAGGATATTCTGTCTCTAGTTTTATTAATTTCAAACTTGGTTTATTTTTTAAAGGAAAACATAGGGTAGAAATAAATCGTGGGGATTGGGGATTTAGCTCAGTGGTAAAGCGCTTGCCTAGCAAGCACAAGGCCCTGGGTTCGGTCCTCAGCTCAAAGAAAAAAAAGAAAAGAAAAGAAAGAAATCATGTTCCTGTCTTATGAGTTGCATTTTGAGTCTGAAGGCCTTCTTAGCATGGGGAAATAACAGCATTTTGTGAGGATCATTTAAAAGAAAAAATTCTAATTTGATGTTGAAGATTAAGGAGATTATCTTTGTATTTGCATTTACTTTATGAAACGATGAATTTCTGTGAATAAGAAAATATTAAGGCTTATTTTCTTAGGTTTTAGAAAAGCATCCTTTAGGGAAGCACAGTGTGAGAGGTAGGAGAAGGACCCCCATCACAGAAAGGTGGGGAGCATAGCATGCTGCAGCCCTGCCAGGATTGTTTTCAATTGTGCTCTGTGCTATCCTTTTAATGGGACTTTCGGGATAATTAGCCTTCCAGTATTTAAATCTATGAAATGCATGGTCATTCAGACATGAATCTCCAATGGAAAATTAATAGCACAGTTTATTCAACAGCTGATTTCCTGGTGTTACAATTGACTAGCTGTGAATAAATGTTTCAGCTATTGACTAAATATCTGATGAGACACAATACACACAGAGGCTCCTGGTGATGCAGAAATGCTCTGCTCGATAATACAAGATGCTCCTTCTGATCATGTTCATGTAGACTGCTATGCCAGGAAGTTTTACAGTCAATGGTGCTGCACAAACCCCTGTAACTGACTCATGAAGAGGAGTTTTATCTTACCCATTGTTTATATGTACAGATCATACTTGGTGCCATCTCTGAAATAGGTGCCTGATGTACTGGAAAGGTTTTTGGTCTTCAGTCTGACATGATTGCTTCTCATTGTGGGTTTCTACAAAATGTGGCCTTTCCATTTATATCAGACAAGATTCTCCTAGGGATTTTGACTACCTGAATCCATTTACTTTTCATTCATTATTTTAAGAGCAGGAGTCTGTTTTATGAATTATAAAAATTCATGTTTTATATTTTCTTGTTTCCTACCCTTTATTCTATGAAAAAACCAAAAGCACAATGAAATCAGACCTGCCAAGTATCAATTATAAATTACCTGTATGTGAACAGTTGAAATTGGGATGGGTTTGAAAATAATACATGAATTCCAGAAATAGTAAATTTACATTCTAAGGTTTTAAAAACACGAGTCCAATACAATTTACTTTTCTTTATTTTTCTGTGACTTTTATTATAGTAAATCTTTATTGATTGCTGAAAGAAAAAAATGATATTGATAATAGTAAAAGGACATTAATTTGTCCCGTAGTATACTATTTTTTGAAGTTTGGTTTGATGATGCAGGCCCCGGGCCCACCGTTGGTTAGGGAATTCAGGTAGGAGAATATCCTGGGCCCCAGAGTGACTTCAGTATCAGCCTGGGAAGTTTAGTGAGACCTTGTCTCAAATTAATAAGTAAAAAGACTCAGATATAGCTAGTAATAGAGCATTGTTTTTATTTATGAAGAGAATTGTGAATTCAGGGGAGATAAGGCTGCCTTAGAAACATCATAAAACAACTACTATAATGTAATGTGACCAGAAGGGCCTTAGAGATAAGGGGGTTTGAGAGAGGCAAAAGGAGATGAAAAGACTGGCTGAGGTCACAGAACTAAGACTGATAACATCAGTACTGCTCTCCTGATGTGCATTTTCTCTTCTTCCACACTAAGGTGAAGATGACGGTGGTTTCTTAATTCTTATTAAGAATAGGGACGTTTGGGCTGGAAAGATGACTGGAGAGAGTTTAAGAACAGAGGACCTGGGTTTGATCCCCAATGTGCACATGGCAGTTCACAGCTGCCTGTAACTCCAATAGGAGGGAATCCAACGCCCTCTTCTGACCTATTCAATTATTGCATGAATGTGTTTCACAGACATACATGCAGGCCAAACACTCACAACGTAGAGTAAAAAATAAATAAATAAATAAATAAGTTTTAAAAACATTTACTAGGTCAGCTATGTGGACGTTGTCATGCAGAACACTAAGTATTCTCTATCATTTGTTTATGCTTTACTTTGAGACGGGGTCTCCATGTGTAAAACAGGATGGCCTTCAGCTGAGCTCTTCCTGGCTCACTGCCATGCACCCTAAGATCACAGGCATGAGATAAGTTTTCATTCACTCTTACTCAGTATTTGTAAGAACTTCGTGTCAATGGTTCCTACAATACATTTTGTTCAAAGTGAACATGGGAACCCACAAAGAGTTCATTGATTTCCATGAAATCACAGAGGTCAATGACTGAAGAGATGTGGAAAGCTGAAGCTGATTTGAAAGCTTATGTGCATTGACTCCTAAGATAAAGTAGCCTTCTGACTTGCCTCATTAATGCGTGGTAGGAGGCAGGATCTAGCATTTAGTGTATTAATTGGTGTGTGTGTGTGTGTGTGTGTGTGTGTGTGTGTGTGTGTGTGTGTGTACTGTATTCCAGAGACGGACTAGAGTGAAACAAACCCCCTTCCTTCTCTCCCACATGTACACAAACCGACACCATGCACCCATGTCCAGTGCCTATGTAATCATTACTTTGTACTGTTACATTAATTTCATATACAACCAGAATTTGATTGCGAGGTTCATTCACATTCAAAGGAGACCCTGGTTTAAAAATGTAATTTTAAGAAAAGAAAAAGCTGTTAAAGGAGCTATCAGACTGTTTTCCAGAGTGATGACCCACATTGGGTTTCTGTCAGTTTTTCCAATGTCTGTCAGGTTTCCAATGCCACCCCAATTCTTTTTTTTTTTTTTTTATTACTTACAAATTGTATGGCCTAATGGCTCAGGCTTCTCACTAGCTAGTTCTTATAACTTAACTCATTTCTATTAATCTATAAATTGCCACATGGCTGTGGCATTATTGGTCTGCTGGCATCTGCTGTTCCTTAGGCGACGGCTGGCATCTCTTCTGCCTCTGCCTTTCTTCTTCCTGTCTCTCTCCTTGGATTTCCCACTTGCCCCAAGCTGCCTTGCCATAGGCCGAAACAGCTTTATTTATTAGCTAATGGCAGCAACACGTATTCACAGCATACAGAAAGACATCTCACAGCACTTTCCCTTTTCTATCTAATCAAAAAGGAAGATTTTAACTTCAATGTAGTAAAATTACATATAATAAAACAGTTGTCAAGCAAGAATTACAGCTACAATATCTGATCTATTTTTATGTGGGAAAATTAGAGAAAATATTCTATCATCTATCCTATAGTTATCACCCAAATTCTTGTCAACACTTGTACGATTCTGTCTTCCTGATATGTATACACTGGTGCATATGAACTTCAGAGATTCATGACTCTGGTCATGGGTCAAATACCTCAACATTTGGGAATGTGATCCATTAACCAGCAAAATACCATATACTTCCAATCAAATGGGTGTAATTTTAATAAGAATTTAGAAATACAGTGTAAATAAAAATATAAACATACAGCATAAGAACAACTGCCTTTGTGTGTTATAAATGTATGCAAGATTTTGCTTATATTTTTCAACTATAAATCACCATCCTTCGATTAATAATTTTTGTTAACATTATTCTCTTCTTCAGAAGAAACTAGTAAGAATTACTGGTGTTCCTTTTTTCCCCCTGCTTTAAAGGTAGAACATGTTCTTAGTTAATAAATATACTTTGTACCTTTTCTTTGTTGTTCTTCAAGTCTCAGAGGTATTATGTTCTCCTTAAAGTCTGTAGTCATGCTTTGCTTATAGAGCAATAAAAGTGCACTTCATAGAGACTTCAGCCACTCTCAAGACCCAGTATACCAATGAAGGTTACTGAGTAGTGAAACATGTTCTTCAGCCTGAGAAGTAAGGACTAAACCATATGAGCAATCAGTAGTAGAGAGTTACATTGAGGAGTGTATTTGTGCTGGATACTGAGGTGACAATTCATATTTTTAATATTTAAAAAAAATGGGAAACAGAATTTGGTAAAAAGATTGAAGTGCTAGAGAAAGAAGACTTGAAATAACAGAAAAAATTTTAAGAGGTCCAGCAACTGAAAGGATGGTGTCACCATTTAATGAAATGCTCTGTCTGTGATTAGTTTTAGAAGGATGGATAGAGAACCTGCCATGAGGCATGTTAAATTGTGACTTTAATAGATATGTAATACACAGAGTAAATATATAGCTAAATACGCAAGCTTGGAATTTAGTTTGAGGAAATTATCTGTTGACTAATAGTAACATTTAAAGTCACTGTACTACATAAGGTGTTGGGGTTTGTTTGTTTGTTTGTTTGTTTGTTTTTCTTTACTAGTTTTAAAGGCCAAAGCCTGGGTTCTGGCAGTCCTAATAGCTAGGATTGGGCACACATTCTCAACATGCCAACTAAGGAGACAGTTTTCAGTGAAAAGCAGAGATGGGTTCATTTATGGTGGCAACATTTGGATGAGGAACTAATCAAGGCATCCAGTGACCATCAAATGCATTTGCTTCAGCTTGAATTTTAGGATTAAATAAAGTATAAGGAACATGGATAATTAAGCAGTCCCTGTCAACTTGTATCCCCATGCATCACTGATCCAGCCCTGGCCCTTCCTGCAAGGTGATCTAATAAGTTCTCAGAACTTTGTGAAATCTCTTTCTTTGGTTCACATCTGGGCTTCAGCTTTCTGTCACTTCACCTGGATTCTTGAGGAAATTTTAATTTCTTAGGGTCTTCAATCATCTGAAAGCACAAGTATTTCTCTCTAGAATATCTTTTTTTTTCCCTAAAGAGTAGTTACAGAATTAGAGCATAAAAAGAAAAGAATCTGGTGCTGAGTCCCAGCTCCCTACAGTATAAGAAGTTACAGAGTGGAAAAAACCCCAGCAATAGCTAAAGAACAGCCTTGAGGGCAGGAGTACCATCAAGAACAGGAGAGTGTGCCATCTCAAAATCACCCCAAGTTCTTGTTATTTTAATTTATTTTAAATTACATATATGTCTGTGTGAGCCTGCATATATAAGTGCAGGTCCCCTTGGATGCTGGTGGCAATAAATGTCCCTGAAACTAGAGTTACAGGTGATGGTGTATCACTTGACATCAGTACCAGGAACAGAGCTTGAGTCCTCTGTAAGAGGGGTGTGCTCTATTAGGTGCTGTGCCAGCTCTCCAG
This sequence comes from Peromyscus aztecus, assembly GCA_902168405.1. NCBI lineage: Eukaryota > Metazoa > Chordata > Mammalia > Rodentia > Cricetidae > Peromyscus > Peromyscus aztecus. The sequence goes on from CABHPQ010143036.1 coordinate 43,743, forward strand.
TCACATCTCAAGGAAGAAGAAATGATGCTCAGTGATGCTGAACCAGCTCTAAAATGATGATCCCAGCTTCCAAGCCTAAAAGTATTACCAATCCCTGATGGAGGCAAAGCATTCCCCCACAAAGTCCAGAAATCTGTACTTCAGTAAAATACCTAAAGACATTTTGCCCATTCTGTTCATTTTTGTGTCACTGATGCAGACTTCCTGTGAACCGAAGTTGCTACTTGCACCTTTGACAAAGCGCAAATTGAATTATGCCAGTTTTACTTGGGTGCCTTCGGTGCATGAGACAAGAAGGAGCCTATGTTCCATTTATATTGCTAGGAAGAAATTAATGAGTATTTTCAAGTTCCTTGTTTGGTCACTTAATTGGCTGTGTGACAGAGAGCTCTGTGGTGCATGTCAAACAACTTTCTTAGTCCTCTACTGATTTGTGCTTTCCTTGTGATACTATCCTGTGCACCCTGTCAGGCTGGATATCCTTGTTAAAGTGGCTAGAATAAATTGGCTGGCAGTGTGCATACAACGTAGTATATTAGCCACAGCAACAGGGAGTACTTTTAGCAGTTCTTTCAGTAGATTTCCTTGTTTGCCCATAACCATCAAAACCAACTCAAACTTTCATTTAATATAATTAAAAGGACATCTGAAAGTAGTTTGAATCACAGCAGGTTCTTGTGATTTGGTAACCCTTTGTTAAAGCCTTGTGAACTTAATATATTTCACAGCTTGATAAATCTGTGCTTGATGTGTGTCAGTAAGAGAATAAATACAAATCTGTCCCCCGCATGTTTCTGCTGACCTAAACCTATTGTTAAGAGACTGTTGAGATTAAAGGAAGTTACTTCCATCTATAAAACCAGAGTCCTTCTCTCTACATGAAGGATAGCTATTAGAATCCTTCTTGTAAGTTGAGTCATTAACTGATGCTCCAATGCAATTGTCAAATCAAAAGACAGTGAAATGATATGTAATGGGAGTACAGTACTTCCTACAGGTGTTATTTAAGAATTTGAACAGGTCAATTCATACATCTAAAAGACCTCCAAAGGACAACAACAGGTGTTGATAGGGATCCTTTATTAACACAGAAAGTTGTTCTGGAAATCTTTGAAAACTGCCTTGGTGGGCTCTGTGACCTAGCCAAGATGGTTACCGTAAGAGAAGTCATTCCTGCCTCTTCCATTCTGCACAGTTCCTATAAATATGCACACATTCATTCCAGCTGCTGTTTGTGTAGACATGGTTCGTACGTGTTCCAGAGAGTAATTCTAATAAAGACTTGGGGAAGCAACATTCTGTTTCTAAATAGAACGTTTGTATCAAAAACAAAGCAAAAAATATTTCTCTTCTCCCTTCACCAACCTGTATTCTCCTCACTCAGTTTGTGAGCTGTCATTTAATGGTCAAGCTCTTTATTTAAAGTCCATTCTGTGCCACATTGCTTTCTGAACATATATTTACCTTTGGGAAAAATTTAAATGCACTCAAAATAAAGAGATACTATTTGTGTGCAAAGCAAGAGAATGCATATCCATTTATGTTGTGGTTTTTTTTAATAGCTTTATGGTTGCGTAGCTAACCAGAAGGAAAAAGTTATAAAGGCTGCATTATAGACTGAAGATCCTGCTTTTAGAAACTGTCATTAACTATTCTGCGACAGGTCGGAACAGAAAGGGAAGTTTTAAAGCGTGATTTGCAATAAAGTAGCTGCCTGATGGTTTGGAACCAAACAAATGATTCTTTAGAACTCTTCCTAGCAGACTTATCATTTTTATAATTTACCTTATCTCATGCATAAATTTTGTACAGACAGTAACAGACACAGTGATGGCAACTTAAACAAACCAGAGTCTCTTCTCCTACTCACTTCGGAGCAGGTGGTACAGATTCTCGTGGCCATTCCTTGAGATCAGCCTTCAAGGTGTTCCATGGGTTCCCTATTGTCAGCATGGCCCTCCACCCTTCAGCTGCAAAGATGCACAGAGGTTCCAGTCACACTGTCATACAGTTCTTAAGTAGGAAGCAGGAAGATAAGTTGACTAATTTTATATCCTTTCCACAAGTCTCTTCACTCAGCTGCTTCTGTTCAGAATCAAAGAGTGCCCTGGACATGCAGTGAAATTCTGCAATGAAAGGAGGCAACATTTTAGCTGGATATGTTGCCTCGTGGTTCGCTAATACAAAGGGGATCCTAGGAAGCTACGTCTTTGGATACTGGTGCTGGGGACCTGCCCAGAAAATGCGAAGGCTCTAAGTTAGATCCCTGCACCAAACACACACACACATAAATATACGTACCTACATATATATATGTATATATACATATATATGTACAGATGATAAAAAAGAAAGCATATTTTTTGTTTATATATGTGTAAATATGTACAACTCTTAAAATTGTCAAAACTGATATTTTGAAGGGGCAGCTTTCTATAACTGAAATTTCACTTTTCAAAAATTTCTGTATTTTCATTATTTGTTGCTTTTTAACAATAGACCATATTTTTGCAGTATTTTAGACTTATGGAATATTTATTTGGCCAGGTAGTGCAGAGTCCATCCCTCTTAACCCCTGACAGCATGATTCTTTCTCTTCAAAATATTTTACATTAGTAGAGGATAAAACAGATGGTTTGGCATGGTTTAAAGTTCATAGTTCTTTAACATTTTTTTTTACTTATGTCCTCTTTCTTGGAACCCAAAGTAAATACTGAGTTGAAATTAGGGCTGTTAAAGTTCCTTCTACTAGAAGTGCCTAAATACAGAAGCCTATGCTCCTTTTAAAATAATAAAATAAAAATAATAGACATTTAATTTGAGAAAAGTCTGGGTTTCTTTGTTCATTCACTCAATCAGACAACTGTTAGACCTTTTGCATCCATGCACTGTTCTAGGTCACGATTCAAAAGAGAAGGCAGGAATTCTACTCTGGTAGAGCACGGATCCTAGTTCAACAGGTAGAGTTTGGAAACTAGTGCTATCATCAAATCAAAGCAGCACACTAATGACAGAAATATTACTCAGAGAAATAGGATACAGTCATGACATTAAAAGGACGGTTGCTTAGAATGTGTGGAGTAAGGAAGATATTCTGGTATGATAACAATAAACTTTGGTCCTTATGTGATGAATGAAATAAGGCAGGTGTCCAGCTGGAGAAAGCATTCTAAGCCATTGAATGTAAAGGTAGCAAGTGAGGGCTGTTGGGAAGTTCTGGGACTACAAAGCCCAACATAGTTATACATAGTAACTGGTTGAAGGATCATACAATAATAGGAAGAGTGTGTAAAGCATCTACACCTGAACACCATTAAAAAAAAAATGTTAGCCAGAAACACCATACTGTGCTTTTACAGTGTAAATTTGGCTGTAAGTTTTATTTTCCACTGATATGCACTCTGACAGCTTCAGCTGACTGTTCCAAACATGTCAACCAATTGCTTTACACTCGTCTGAATTCTTCCATTACTCCATTTGCTCTACTGCTGAGTCATTTTTTTCTTATTTTGAATATGTTGTTCGAGAATTTTCTACAATGTGTTTGAATCATATCCACCCCTCCTCCAACTCCTTCCAGATCCACACACACACCCTTCCCTACCCACCAAACTTTGTCTCCTCTCTGCCCATCAAGCACAGTCTATGATGCCTACATGCTCTCAGATGTGTGGCCTGCCACTTGAACCTAGTCAGCCTACCAGCAGCCATAGACTTTAGGAAAACTGACTCTTCCTCTTCCACCATGAACTGGGTCATGTTTGAAAGTGCCTATCTGATCTTGACCCTACTTAAAGACTGTCTGTCCATTGTTCTCATTTGGCATTTACAAAATAGTTTCACTTTTGCATTATAGTGTTCTTGTGTCTGACTTCTCTTGCCAATTACCCATACTTTTAACTGACCTCACCTGCATCTTTGGAGTGTCTGCTTCCAAATCATCCAACGATTGCAGTTCAGGTCTCCAAGCCTTTATTGTCACAATACCCTTTTCTTGAATTAATTCTATTTTTTTCTCTCTTTTGTCCTTCTTTTGTCTGAATAGCTTTGTGTTATCTGTCAGCACTCACTCAATATGCCAATTACTTTAAGGTGGCATTCTTTGTCCCACTTAGTATAAATACCCTCTTATATGAGTTTATATAACACTCAGTTTTTTTTCCCCCTGTGGCAGCAATTGTCAAGTATTTTTTAAGATCACTTCCCTCTTCTGACATTGAGTCTCTTGGAAATGAGCAGTGCTAATTTCACTTCTGTGTCATTTCAATTCCACTTAACTTCTCTCAGATCTCTAAATTTTAAGCTCCTTAATGGAAACCACAGGCCCATATTTCCAGTTACCTTCCACTGCAGCAGAAACACTGCCCCTGTGAACGGTTACTCCCACTGGTCCCTTTTCTCTCGTTCTCTCTGAAATCTGCTTCACCAGACTTCTATCCTCAGTACTTTACTGAATGGACCCTTCTTCTCAAGGTCATTATTAAGTCAGTGATGGTTTCTCAAGGTCATTAGTGACATAATGTGCTAAACCAACGACCAATGATCAATCTGTGTCTTTCTTTTAAATGATTTTTTTGTTCTTTGAGATTATAGTGTAATCACATTATTCTCCCACCCCTTTCCACACTCCAAATCTTCCCATATACTATCCCCCTGCTGTCTTTCAAACTCATGATCTCTTTTTTTTATTGTTGTTAGGATATGTGTACATGAGTGTGTATGTTTATGCATATGTGTATATATACACAATATGTATTTCAATCATACCTGACCAATCAGAAAAATCTGGCACTCTTGACTTTTCTCCCTGACATACTCCCATAAGAACACCTCACTTGATTTTCTTCTGACAAATTAACACTTATTTTTGCTTTTCTTCAAGAGTTTCTCCTTTTCTCTCCAAGCTTTTGGAGTTGGAGTGCTCCCCAGCATAATACTTAGTTGCCTTTCCTTTGAATTGTTCCCATCGTGACCTCATTAATTTAGATTGGTATGATCTTTTTTTAATTAAGAATTTTTTAATTCATTTTTTAATTTTTTTTATTCCAACTCTCCCCCCAGCCTTCCCTCTATAACCCACCCCCTATTCTCTCCTATGGAAAGGTAAGGCCTCCTATGGGGAGTCAGCAAAGCCTGGTACATTCAGTTGAGGCAGGTCCAAGCCCCACCCCTGCATCAAGGCTGAGCAAAGTCTGATCTGGATGCTTGTGATCACAGATGTTATCCCCTGGACAGACTATTCTTTTAAAAATCTAGAATTACTGTTCCTTTTAACCTTTCTTTGGAGTAGGCAGCACAAGCCTTCTAGAGCATAACTGAATTCTCCACCTTCATTTTTATGTTCAGTCTCCACTGTCTCAGTTACTGAGTTCTGTCTCAATATCCACTGTCCACATCTCACTCTAAACACTCTACTGAAAGTCTCAGGGGCATGACTTGATGCTTCCACTTGAAGACTTTTATTCTAGTTGTTTATTCTGTTGATGGTGGAGCTTTTTGTTTTGTTTTAAGACAGTGTTTTATGTAGACCAGACTGGGCTTGAACTCACCATGTAGCCGAGGATGATCTTTGAACTTTGAACATACACTAGCAGAGAGATACATATTAGTCCTTAGCGTTGAAATTGATAGAACCCATCTGTAACCTGAGTTTTAGAGTAGCTCTGGCAGTCCCAACACATACATTCAACGATGTATTCCACCATGTAGGTTAGAGATGCATAGTGATGAAAAGCAGACAAGTGGAGTTAAGCAACATGTTGGGAAAAGGAACACATAAAGGGGACCCAGCAACCTTGAATTCATCCAATGGGTTCTGGCATGTGTCTTGGGTTTGACTAGTGGAAGAATTGGGAACAAGGGCATAAAATAAGGAAATTAACCGATTCTTGTCAAGGTGCAAATCAACTTGCCCCTGTCTTGGCTTAGTTCCTGCAAAGTGGCCCAATATGTTATTTTTTAAGCCACCATCACGCCTGGAAGAGACCAGTTTGTTTTCTACAGGATGATTCCTTTTGTTCTGCGGGGCACAGCTTTGCACTCATTGCTCTCTTCTGCGGGGG
>CABHPQ010143037.1:0-12854 GCA_902168405.1 Peromyscus aztecus
TTCATCTAAGAGGTGGGAGTACTCTCCTAACACCTGGAGTAAAAGAAAATGGTACAAATGGAAATACCAACTCAGAGAGTACCACATCCAGACCTACTGCTAGAATGAACTGCTATCTGTATTCAATATATTTTTATGATGAATATTATTAAAGAAACACTGTAGATTATATCAAGAACTGTATCCTCAATACAAAAGAACATTAGTAACAATACATAAAGTAAAATACCTTTACAGGTTAGCGTTCTTCTGAACTTCCAGTTAGAAACTAGTTTACTTTCCAGGAAGGATTTAGATAGGTAGGCCTTACATGTTAGTAAGAGTAAGGTTTTACAAAATACAGATTTCTAGTATTTCTTAAGGTCTCTCATAAAGCACAGATTTCTGGTTTTTATCATTAGACAGTGTAATTTAGTGACTGTGGAGCGGATTCGGAGTCTACATCTGGACAAGCATCAGCCGACACTGACAAAGACAGTCCACAGGGCTGTGTCAAGGATCATGTGCTGGGCAGTGGTCATGTAGACCTTCAATCCCGGCACTCGGATCTCTATGAGTTCGAGGACAGCCAGGGCTACACAGAGAAACGCTATCTCGGAAACAAAACAAACAAACAAACAAACAAACAAACAAAAAGAATACTGATCATGCTATATATACTTTTTTCCCCCACATCTAACTTACTCAAGCGACATCCATGATTGGTCTAACAATCAATCATTTTATAAATGACAAAATTATCATCTTAGACACAGCTACTAAGATCAGCAGAACAGAATGAGCAAGGAGGGAATCACGGCCAGTACCTACATAGCATCTGGGTGGCTGAGACAGTAGGATTGCCAGGCGTTCCAGACGAGCTAGCGCTATATAGTGAGTCTTAGGCCAGCCAGGGCTACAGCAATAATCTGTCTTTAAAATAGTCCAAAAGGAGAGAATCTAAGCAACACAGTGAGGCACCAATTTAAAATACACAAAATACTGGATACAGCACTGCAGGTCTACAAGTACCAACTGATGAAGCACGAGAGTCATGAATTCAAGGCCAGCCTAGGCTGCAAAGGGAGATCCTGCTCCTCTCAAAAACAAACAAACAGCCGGGCAGTGGTGGCTCACACCTTTAATCCCAGCACTCAGGAGGCAGAGACAGGCGGATCTCTGTGAGTTCGAGGCTAGCCTGGTCTCCAAAGCGAGTTCCAGGAAAGGCACAAAGCTACACAGAGAAACCCTGTCTTGAAAAACAAAAAAAACAAAAACAAAAAAAACCCAAAAAAACCCCCAAAAAACAAAAAACAAAAAACAAAAAAAACAAAACAAACAACAACAAAATAGTTAATTTTAAAAGAGGCTTTAATAAGTAAAAGATGAGAAGTTCCAGAAGAGCAGGTAACCTGAGTTCCATCTTAACAATCAATTTTTAATGGACTTCTATTTGTGAGAAGATTATTTCCTCTTATTATTCCCATTAACTATACCCAAATGCCTGACATAAGTTATATGTAAAACATACACAGAGGGTCTAGGAATGTAGTTCAGTTACTGTTTGCCCAGCACACATGAAGGCTGGGGTTTGATACCCAGCAAGGATAAAACCAAGCACAGTGGTACATGCCCATAGTCCTAGGAAGTAGAGGACAAAGAATTGGAAGTTCAAGGCTTTCCATGACTATACAGCAAGTCTGAGTCCAGTCTGAGACACATAAGACTGTCTTAAAAAACAAAAAACAAAAAAACAAAAACCGAAAAAAACAACACCACCAAAAAATCACCCTTTACCAAAGACCAGACCAGTGAGATGGTACAAAGGATAAGTAAATAGTTTAGATATAAAAATAAACATTGGGAAAGAAAATGGACAACCGAGAAAAGCCAAGTGATTCCTGGAGGAAATATGTTGTTATAATAATGTGCATGTAATAGGTTTTGCTCACCCAACTCATAACTTGAAGAAATCTCTGTGGATAGAAAGTATTTTCCATATCTAATAAAGTAAGATAAGACTGAACTGCATAGACTCTTAATTGTTTATCTTCTGTCTCATCGTCAAAACCTACAAAGAAATTGAAACACCAGTTTAGTCTCCCTCAATTCCCAACGACTGTAATAAAACATAATTTAAAATTCTTTACCAACCTTCTGCTAGCAGTCTCAGGAAGTTACTGAGGATATCAGGGTGCATTACATCTCCTCCCACTGAAAACACAGCATTCATTGTCTGAATAAACCACACATTGTCAGGAGCATATGTGTCCAGTGTTAAGAACAAGTCACTTCCTCATGACACTCACTGAAATAATCCCTTCTGCAACAACCCTTTAAAAGGAACTCCAATCCATGCCAGTGTGGCAGCTTATTTCTAACTTCTACCAAAAATGCTCTAAAACCCGGTTCTATATAAAATCAAGCACTAGGCTTACACATAGCAGGTGTAAAAATGAATAATTTGAAGAAATGAGACAGCTATCTGTGACAAGCAAATAATGGAAGATTCATACTGTTTGGGTGGGAGCTCCACCTCAACCCTTGGCACCCTGGCATCCCTATACCCAAAGAGTCTGGAATGTTTGGAAGGAGTCCGGTGGAAGATCCACCTCGGCTCCTTTCCCCTTCTCTTTCCCTAAACCGGCCCCTTCAAAGCCTGCCGAACACAGTTCCTCCCCCAAAGAGGCTCAGAACCACTCCCGCAGGGGATATATAAGCGGCATCCCCGAAAACAGACCTGTGGTTCTTCTGGTCTCGTCCCCTTCTCCTCGCTGCAGGGCAGGGAATTGCCTGGGAGCGCTTTACCCATTAAACCTGGGCTTTCTAATTTGGTCTGATTCGGTTTGTTGTAACGGTGGAGAGGCCTTCAGCAGGCCTAAAACTTATCACATACATATTCCAGAGAGGCTAAAGCTGTGGAGTGTCCACCTGAGCCGAGTATTTAACCTCTTTGTAATGCCGCTGTCCTCAGTTCTAAAGCTGACCACTGCTGGGTCAAAGCTACAGCACTACCTAGGCCAGAGTACATCTAACTAAGTCCCAAGTTCCAACAGATATCTAAAAAACCAACCCCCAAGAAGTCTATACACATTTCTGAGGCTTAAGAATCAAGAATTCAATTGCTGGTCCCTGAACTCAATTCACAACTGGCCACATTTGTACCACCATTTCAAGTCAGTGCATAAAGGTATGTATGAGTCACAGTTGAAGCAAAGGATATTTCTCAGCCAACTCAGCTATTTTGCCAACTAAATTGATGATGATATACTCTTCTTTGCTCTGATGCAAATATTCAAGCATTTTCTGTACAATAACTATTACATTCTGTGCATTTGTAATTCTGTAAAGAAGTTCCAGAGTCTATTAAGAGAAATAAAAACAGTGTTATAAAACTATACATGATAACACCAATAAATATAATAAATGCGTTTAGAATAAGCTAACTGTTCTGTTTCTGTAGAGATTTTCAGGAGACTCAGCTAATAGGTGATAATAAAAAAAAAAAAAAAAAAAAAAAAAAACCACCACCTTTTGCTGGGGTTGTCGCTCAGTGGTGGAGTACTTAATTGCCTAGAATATGAGAGGTACTAGATCCTATTCTCCAACACCACAAATTAAAAAAAGGAAAAGTGTGAACTTGAACTAAGGTGGGGAGGAAGAGGGAACTAATAAGATGAAGTGATATGAAGGGAAATGAGGAAACCTGGTGGGCGGGGGAGATAGTGCCCTGAGGCTGGGAGACATCTATGTTCCTGAGAAGGGCCCTCAGGATCTATACTGTGACCAAACAGGGCACAGTAAGGAGACTGTTCCCGGATGGAAAGGCTGATATGTGGGCCACATATTGGAGCTGTTGTTGTATTAAAAAGAAACCTAAAGTTAAAAAAAAGAAAAGCAATGCAAAATACTAATAGTGATATAGTGATAAAGAAACTGTTGAACTGTGTTCAACTAACTCTATTAATAACACAAAAATACATGCTGCCCATCTGATAAAATAGATGGGCTGTATAATTATTTTTTTACTACCCTTAGAGTCTTTTTTATTTTTAAGCTGTTTTAAAATATAAAATACATGTCTATATGTAAATGCACATATGCAAATAACTTATATTTAAAATACTTTTAAAATTTAAAATGCATAATCTTTTATTTATCTTTTATTTTTATGTGCATTGGTGTTTTGCCTGCATGCATATCTGTGTGAGGGTGTTAAATCCTGGAGTTACAGACATTAGTGAGCTGCCATGTGGGTGCTGGGAATGGAATCCAGGTCCTCTGGAAGAACAGTCAGTGCTCTTAACTACTGGCCATCTCTCCAGCACCCCCATAATCTTTTAAAAACTATAATTGTCAGGCATAATACAGTGTTCAGTCAAACTCCATTTTTAACTCACTGCTTTGAAGTTAAGGTATTTAATATTCATTTTTTAAGAAATGGGGTTTATTTATGTTTTATGTGTATGTGTTTTGCCTGCATGTATGTCTGTGTATTATATGTGTGCCTGGTACCTGAAGAGCCAGAAAAGGGCATTGGATGCCCTGAAACTAGAGTTACAGATTTTGTGAACCACCATGTAGGTGCTGGAAACCAAATCTAGGTCCTCTGTAAGAGCAGCAAATGCTCTTAATCACTAAGCCATCTCTCCAGCTTTACATTCTCTTTAAAAAAATCCTCATTATAAGATGGGCAGTGGTGGCTCACATCTTTAATCCCAGCACTCAGGAGGCAGAGGCAGGTGGATCTCTGTGAGTTCGAGGCCAACCTGGTCTACAGAGTAAGTTCCAGGATAGCCAGGGCTACACAGTGAAATCCTGTCTCATAAAAAAAAAAAAAAACAAAAAACAAATCCTCATTATAATAGCCAGGCATGGTGGTACACGCCTTTAATCCCAGTACACAGGAGGCAGAGACAGGCCTCTTGAGTCGAGGCCAGCCTGGTCTACAAAGAAAGTTCCAGAACAGCCAGGGATGTTACACAAAGAAACCCTGTCTTGGGAAAAGAAATCCTCATTATGTTTTAAATCTGAAATCAACCTCTCACTTTTCTTAAATAGGCCCCATATACCACTTTAAATGAAGATATAGTGATTTCTCTATAAGAGAATGAACAGAGCTCTTTATGTAGATACCCAAAGAGACACTGAGTCAATTTAATAAAAGGAAGAAGTCAGAACAATATTAGACACAGAAGCACAACTTCTCTCCCATGAAGTTCAAATTATTATCTTATACTTCTACAGAATTCTATCAATTTTCCTATTTAACAGTGAGTTCTTTAATAGCCATCATATATTATGCATTATATATAACTAGAGTGTGTTTATTTTATACCAATACAAGAATCCAGAACTAGAATTCAGTTCCCATTGTCATAGTACTTACATTAAAAAATTAATAAATCAATAACTTCATATATATAACTGGACCTAAGCTTTCCAGTTCATAAGTTAAGAACATTGCTGTGGTCTGGCTATGGTCACACACCTACAGTCCTAGCATTTGGGTGACTGAGACAGGGGCATCACGAGTTTGAGTTTCACCTGTGCTACACAGCAAGACCCAGGTTAGTAGTGTTTTGTAGAAAACGGACAGCTTTCCATGAGGGACTACTTGACAGCGAACAGTGGCCAGAGGAGGTACCAGCTCCCTACAGTGATGAGCCACCATGCTCATGCAAGAGACTCTGACTAAACTCACGCTCACAGACATGATGGAAGAAGGGTCAGCTGAAGCCAGGGAGTAAGAGAGGGTAACAGGAGGAAAAATGACTAACATGCATTATGCACAGCAGACTGTCAAAGAATAAAAACCAGGTTTTAAAAATAGGAAGAATTAAATATATATGAGTTAAAATATATTCGTATACATATACACACACACACTGGCCATCATGTGAATCTCTCTTAAGAATATCAAAAAAGTTTTAAAAACTTACCACTTTACACACACTATTCAAAATATTTTACCCCTCTTTTTTTAAAAAAGGAGATTTAATATTTATTTATGTGGATCTGTATCTGTGTTTGTGTGAATATATGCCACGTGTGTGCAGGTGCCTGGAGGTCAAGAGAGGGCATCGGATCCCTCTGCCGTTGGAGGGTACTGGGAACTGAACTCAGATCCTCTCAAGAGCAGCAAGCACTTTTAACTGCTGAGTCATTCTCTCTTCAGCCCTAATTTACCTCTCTTTTAATAATGGGATCAGGGTGGTCTAGGCATTCAATTATGGTTATCTGGTGTTGAAGAGCCAGAGAAGGATCCTGCTGGATAACATAGGTAAGAGCCTTCAGTCCTAGAAATAAAGATCACATTATAGTTCAACGACCTGAAATACGTACCCAGCCAATCTCAAAAGCTCTCTCTCCAATTTCCATCATAAGAACCAATCACCTTACCTAAATACTTGAGGTTTATTTTGGGTGACAGAACAAACTTTCCAATGCACTTGACGGCCTTCTCAAGCAATTCTGATTTAGGGTAAATAGAATAGATTGTGTGCACACACTCAAACAGAATAGCTAAGGAAAGGAAATACAAAAATGACAGATATATTTCAGTACAACAGAAGAACAAGTTTGTGTAGAACTTGCAATAAAACTAACTGGAGGAAACGTTTTAGTCTAAATCTTATTTATAAAAAATTTCTAAAGAAAATCTTTATTTTCATGCTAAACAGTTATTTGGGTTAACACAGTACAGAAAATTTTGTCACCAGTAAAAAAAGTATTGCGTAGTCATTCATACAAGTATATACTGAACCCTGTATATGTCAGAAATGATGTCAACACTACGGATACAACAGTGAACAAAACAGATAAAAACCCCTGCCCTTCAGAAGCCCACGATCTAACATATACATTAAAAAATGCATTTGTTATTTCTGTATAAACAAATCTTCCCAACACTCCTTGAATACTTTAAAATAATAAATTTTCAAGTAGTTTCTACCAGTACACAATAACCATCTTAGTATGCACAGCGATTTATTTCAAAGGCAGGGGTCACTATTTAAGAATCTTCAGGCTATTTTTTTTTAAAAGTAATCTCTAACATATAGAACAGGTTATTATATATTTTTAAAATGCTCAATTTTAATTTTCTGATAAAGTCAAAAGAGTAACTATGATGATTAAAGAGAATACAAATTCTTTCAGTTCATTTGAAGAACATGAGCTGATGCATTTTGTCGGGTAAAGAAGGGTCACTGAGGCTGAGGTGGTGGCTCAGTGGGTGAAAAGTGCTTGCTGGGTTCACCTCTCCAGTACCCACATAAAAGCTGAGCACTGTAGTGCAGATCTGTACCACCAGCACTGAGGGAAGAGCATGGAGACCAGAGGAGGCTCACTGACCAGTCAGTCTGGCTAAGAGGTGAGTTCCAGGGTCAGTAAATAGACCTGGTCTCAAAAAAAAAAAAAAAAAAAAAAAAAGGTAAAGATGGGGGCTAGGAAGAAGGCTCAGGGGTTAAGAATGCTTCCTGCCCTTGCAGAGGACCAGAGTTCAGTTCCCAGCACCCACACTGGATAAATCCCAGCTCCAGGGCAATCCAATGCTCTCTTTTGGCCTCTGAGGGATCCTGAATTCACACGCACAACCCCCCCCCACCCACACACACACACAAACACACATAATTAGAAACAGAATAAGTTAAATTTTAAAAAAAAGTGAACAGTGACAGAAAAAGACACAAGAAGCCAACCTCTGATCTCACATTTGCACACAAGAAAGAACACACACAGGTATACACAGAGTAATACACCACACATATGAATATACCACACATACACACCCCTAAAGAGAGAGAGAATGATTAAGCTATCATTAAGTCTTACAAGGCCTATGCAATCACAGCATCTGAAAGGAGACATAAATGAAAATGTGGTGATGCACGCCTGTAATCCCAGCATCCAGAGGCAGGAGGCTGAGCGCTCAGGCCAGCATGAACTATATAGCGAGTCAGGGCCAACCAGGAAGACACAGCAAGACTATCTCAAGACAAAAACGCATGGAGAAGACAAAAAGAAAAAAGTGAGACACCATACAGGCACAGAATCAGCAGATATAAAACAATAACAAAGTACGTCATGGGCCAACAGAATCGCTCCATCCCCACAGCCCAGGCTGAAGCAACCGCACATTTCCATTATGCATGCTTGTAAGATGTTCAACACACAACCAGCAGGACTTCACACCAGATGTCACACACCAATTAATGCACAAATACTCTGCAGGAAGATTTCATATAACATCTTCCATAACTGAGGTAAGTAAATCAGAATCTGAATTACTAATCAAGAAGGGAGCTGATTTTTAACATAAAAACTATGGAGTAAGCGAACCTAAAGCTACCGGCTGTATATTCAGATGAATATGGGCAAACACCACAGTCCATCCTGAGCCTGCTTTTGTAAGCCTATGAGCTAAAATCGTTCTTATATTTTATAAAAATATTTTATATTTTACAAAAGATCCAAACACCACGGGAGTCAAACGGCTCAGTGGGTAAAGCACTCGCTGTACAAGCTTGGTGACCGAATTTGATTCCCAGGACCCACATGGTGGGAGAAGAGAACAAACTCTAAGTTGTCCTGACTGCCACAGGCAAGCTGTGGAATGTAAGCATTTTTGTGGGCATACACACATAGACAGAAAGAAGAAATTACGGGTTTTTTTTTAATAAAAAAGGGAGAATATGCAATAGAAACCTAAGTGGAACCAGGCATGGTAACACAGATTTATAATCCCAGCATGAGAAAGAAGAGGCAGGAGTATCAAGAGTTCAAGGTCACCTACAGCTGTGCAGGGACTGAGGTCAACACAGGCTCTGTGAGATTCTGTTTCAAAAAAAAAAAAGAGAGAGAGAAATCTATGTGACTTGAAAAATCTAAAATACTTAATATCATGGGCATTATTTGAAACAAACAAACAAACCTTGCTGAACCCTGAACTATCACAACAGTACTAAGTAAGATTTAAAATGATGATATTGTGTTTTTCTATTATAACTGATTTTTTTTTTTTTTTTGCCATTCAGTACTCTCCTGGTATCAAAATTTATTTTACAAACAAAAAATTTGTCATCCTCCATCTACACTCTAAACTTTTTTATAGCTGCTCATGAGATTACTGGGATACTTGTATAAGAAGTAATACTTCAAAAGCTGTATTTAGGCATAATTAAGTTGAAAACCAATTTGATGAATTTTTTCTTTTCTTTTCTTTTTTTGAGGGGGATGGTACAGGGTCTCATACATCCCAGGCTGACCTTGAACTCACTATGTTGTGAAGGATGACCTTGAACCTGGAGGTCCTCCTGTCTTCCCCTCCAAGTGTTGGTAGGCAGTGACCCTACGCCCAGACCATCATGCACTTCAGGCACTCTATCAACTGAGCTACATCCTCTTTCCTATTTGACAGATTTTTAAAAATTATTTTCCCACTTAAAGCTCTCCAACACTACAAAAATCTGGATATACGCTTATAACCAAAAGAACAGCCTATCCCACCCCTCTCGGCAGTGGTTAAAATAAAAAGTGCTTCTGTAGATTCCAAGCTGAAAAATACATCAACACTAGAGAGACAGCTAGTGGGTAAAGGCACTTGCCACAAAATCCTGGAAACCTGAGTTCGATTACTGGAACACAAAGAAAAGTAGGTGGAGAGAAAGTTGTGGCCTGATCCTACATGTAAACCTACACATGCAGATCATAAATACACAGACACCTTAATAATAAAGCATTATACTCTATGTACTTTTCAATAACAATCCACGACCTAATCCAAATACAAAGTATAAATTATTAAATTAAAAACTGTAATGTTCTAACATTGATGATACTAGTTTTATCTTTGATATTTTGGGTTAGATTGTCCTCAAACAAAATTTAGAGTTCTTTAGACTAGATTTTACTTTTGTCTTATCCTGAACAGTCAAAGAAATTTAATGGTTAAATGCTTTAAAAACTTCAAATAGAAACTTTTTACATAATATGTCACAGACTTAATGAATAATCTTCAAAATTAGATGTTTTGGTAGGTGTTTTCAACTAGGACAATTCTAACAAGGAATTTAAGTACATATTTAGTAGATGCCACAATTTCACAGCTGAAAAGATAGCTCAGTTGACAAGGCGTTTGTCAAGCAAGCCTGAGGAACAAATATGAGGACCTCTGTTAGTTCCCCAGAACCAACAGAACAAGCTAGACATAGTGCACATGCTTGCACATCTATACTCACAGCACCACCCAAGACTGCCCTCTGGCCTCTACATGAAAGTGCACACACATGCATGAGTACCTACACACACACACACACACACACACACTTGCATATCTATACTCACATACACAAAGCCACAATTTCAAATTACTACTATTTTCAGGGCCCACATTAACCCAAAGAACCATCTTAAAATTAATGCATAAAATTTCTTTGGAATTTATGTTATTGTAACACAGACTTAGCTCCACCACTGAAAAGCACTACCAGTCATTAGGAAAACATGTTCATATTTTACCTACCATAAGTGACATTGTGATTTAACTCGGCTCTTCGTAAGGATTCATCAAGAACATCATACATTAATTCACTTGTCCTGTTTAAGAGATATTTTATTTGCGGGAGAATTATAGCATTCTAACCCAAGAAAATAGTTTTTCACACTTCTCTCTCTTTAAAACTGAGGATCTACAGAAGACAAGTGAAAAAAATTCATTTTACAGTAAAGTTATACAAATTTCACATCAAAAGAACTCATTTGGTCTTTTCTTGAGATAAACTTCCTCCTTTACCAAAGTGACTAATTTAGACTAATTTAGCCAATGAGAAGATACACAGAAATCAACCAATACTGTCTCAACCTGGTCCTAGTTTACAGACCAGACTCTTATTTTATTATGCATGTGCTCTTATAATTTTATTTATAACAAAATATTCTGCTTTAAATTACACATATTTCACATATCCAGATTATTTCAGATAGTATCAACTGGTTTGTTGTTATAAAAATATTCAAATTCTGGAGCTGGAGAGATGGCTCAGTGGTTAAGAGCACCGACTGCTCTTCCAGAGGTCTTGAGTTCAATTCCCAGCAACCACATGGTGGCTCACAACCACTTGTAATGGGATCTGGTGCCCTCTTCTGGCCTTCAGGGACACATGCAAGCAGAATACTGTATACATAATAAATAAATAAACCTTTAAAAAAAAAAAAATTCAAATTCTAGTTTTTTCCTAAAGAGTAACTAGGCTCCTTAGGAAGAAAATTTTAATTTCCACTTATATTAAAAATAAACAAACCACTCATGTTTTTATGGTCACTGACTATAGTGACAGTTAATTGGATTGAAGTAGATACTTTAAAAAATTTAAAAACAACATTTTTTTCTAAAATGCAATGTTTCTGCAGCCTCAGCACTCTGCCCTCAAGAGGCGAACACAGAAACTAATGCTTCTCAGTTGGTAATTTTTATATGCTTTAAAATTAAAAAACAGAATGGAAAAAATGCCAAGCAACAACAGAGTTCATGCACATTACTACAAACAACAGAAATGGAAATGATCTGGAGCCATGCAAACTGGGCATGAACATTTCCATCTCCTTCATGCTTTTCTCTTCCTTTAGAAATACAGTTAAAAAATCAATTGGAAGTAGATGTGCTTTCATTTTGTCTAGACGGAAGTATAAATATTCAATGAGAATCCAGGATGACATCCTAAAATGTGTCATTTTATTGTGTATTTCTTCCTCTACAGCAGACACAACAATCCTTCTACAAATTCAATATACTACACCAAGATTATAGTACCGTTTCTCAATTTTACAAGACAAGGTATTCAGGAGGCAAAAACCTCACAAAATATGGAAACAATTATGGACATAGTTGAGCTAAATATTAATAATCTAAGATGCACAATGCTAGAAAACACAAGAAACTATTCAAAAAATAAATATAAAACACTTTCCTAAGAAATTTTTAAAATTAAATACTTAATAATCATGTTAGGAAGTAACATTTATATTTTGCTACACTGAGCTACATAATAGTGTCATATGAATTATAAATATTTTTAAATAATAAATAAATAAATAAATAAATAAATAAATAAATAAATAACTATTTTATGTGCATGAGTGCTTTGTTTTCTTGCATGTCTGTGTACCATGTGCATGCCTGATGCCTACGGAGGCCAGAAGAGGGTGCTGGAGTTACAGACGGCTGTGAGCTGCCACAAGGGTGCTGGGAATTGAATTTTGGTCTTCTCGAAGAGCAACACGTGTTCTTAACCTATGAGCAATGAACTATAAGATTGAGTTCATCAAACTTCAGTCCCATGAACTGTAAGATTTATTAATACAGAATGTCATTATAGTTGGTTCAACAAAGGAGAAAACATTCTAATTTTCTACACTGTAACAGTTAGACTCTACACATCTGTTTAATTGAATCTAGTTACCATCTGACTGAAGTATCTGAAGGAAAAGGGTATCTTATTCATCTTTTTTTTGTTTGTTTTTTTGTTTTTCATTTTTCGAGACAGGGTTTCTCTATGTAGCCCTGGCTGTCCTGGAACTCACTCTGTAGACCAGGCTGGCCTTGGACTCACAAAGATCCACCTGCCTTTGCCTCCCAAGTGCTGGGATTAAAGGTGTGCACCATCACCACCTGGCTCTTATTCATTTTTGTATATACTCTCCAAATTCATTCACAAAGAAGGTAATGACAATAAAATTAGTAGATAAATTCACTAAATGTTCCTGAAGTTACTTCCTGACAACACACAATGACATTAAGTCCATTTTTAGACCAGTAAGGTATAATACAGTACCATGAAATTACTAATTTTCAGGCAGAATTCCAATAACCTTGA
>CABHPQ010143039.1:0-18621 GCA_902168405.1 Peromyscus aztecus
GAATGTTCACGGCTTCCATCTTGTACAGATCTTGCACAGGTGATTAGTCACAGCTGCTGTGAGTTCGTGAGTCCTGGGGCCATGTCATGTCCAGAGGACAGTTTTCACAGCACTCTTCTACATCCCCTAGCACTTACCTGCTTCCCATCCCCTTTATGATGATCCCTGAGGCTCAGGATTTGGGGTTATACAGATGTCCTATTTAGGACTGACCTCTCAACAGTCACTTTACTCTTAGGACTTCTATCGGTTATGAGTAAACAATCGGTTAACCATTGTTCACTTCAGTCAGACGTTACTCTGGCCAAGGCAGACAGCAGCACTAATCTATAGGTATGAATGAAAATATTTGGAAAGTGATTTGATATCATTCCATTGAGCAAAACAATAATCATGGGTTGCCTGCTTGGACCTAGGACCTCCTCAGCCCTGGGCTTTTGAACAGATTTAAAGTAATAGGTATAAGTTCCCTTTTGTGGAGGAGGTCTCAGATCTTAAAAAAAAAAAAAAAAAAAAAAAAAAAAGGCAGTTTTTTTATACCCCCATAACAATCATGCCACTATTCATCGGGGGCACATCTGGCCCAGCAGATTGATGCTGTAGTTTCCAGAGTTCATAGCTGAGTAAGATAAGCATCTCCTTTGTAAGCCCCCTTTCAAATGACTGAGCCCTGGTCAAAGACTAGCCCTGCCAGCCTCAGTTAGAACAACCAGCTTCAGAAGCCCAATTGTGAGCTTAAGAGAGGCTGAGGAGACTCAAACCAAAGCAGCCATTTCAAGGCCAAGCACCTCCCTTCCATTGGTATTGTCTGAGGATTTGGACTGGGAATCTTCCTAACATCTCTCTTCCCAGCATCAAATGTTCTTATCTTTTCTGAAGCAGAGAATAGCAGAAACTTCTGGTCATCTTCCATTTGCTCCTCTTTGCTCTTCAGTAACAAAAACACTGGTTTTATGTGCAGCTACATGTATGTAGTCAGCTAGAAGATTATATTTTCCAGTCTCTCTGGCAGGTTTCTGTTACTTCCACCGGTAAGTTAGAAGGGAATTTCTAGGGAAACTCATTAACCCGTTTACCTGTTTCTCTGACTCATCTCTTTTTTCCTCTTCCCGCCTAGAATGCAGTCGTTCAGCTAGGGCTGTAGCAGTCATCTTAAGCATGGGGTGCCTCAACTGATAAATATCACACAGTGAGAATGACACTGTAGATCCAGTAGCCCCGCTAGAAACCCACAACTCTGTCTCCAAATACCTGCCTATGTGCACACGAGCAGTTTCCAGAGTCTGATAAACCATCAAAGCAATACATGAAGTTCAGGCTCAGAGCCCCACTTTACTCCAGAACACACAGGTTACAGGAATGTGCTCCGGACTTTGCCAAGATAGTCTCTTAGTCACAGGACTCTACTGGGTCCACTGGCATTCCTGATCTACTGCAAGAGGAGACTCAGTTTCAAATACTGACCATTTATATAGTTTGTTACATTCCTGTTGCTTTGTTCATTATTCTGTTGGTGGTGGGTTTTGCTAGCTGGGTATTAACCTACGGCCTCTTGCATGCTAAGCAAGTACTTTACTACTGCTCTATATCCACTGCCCTTTTTCAACTTTTTATTTTGATACAAATCTCCCAAAGCTAACCAAGGCAGCCTTGAACCTATAGAATCCCCTTGCTTCAGCCTCCCAAGTGGTTGGATTACAGGCCTGAGGCATCAAGCCTGGGTGTATGCTATAATTATTTTTTGAATCGTAAGAGATTTGTGTAAAGAACACAAATAAAGAACCCTGTCTAATAGAAGTGAAAGGAGCCACTACTATCCTGACTTCTCAGATCACTGTTGTTAGAAGGAGAGAGCCTAGAACTTCAGTGGAACCATGTTCTCTGTAATCAGCCAACCCCAGGCCTTCCTCTCAAATGTCAGCACCCAGATCTTCCCTGCCTCACGACCCTCTTAGTAGTTATGACGACCCCCCACCCTCACCATCCATCTCCTGCTTCCTTTCCTTCTCCAGCTAGGATCTCTGGGCTGCCAATCCCACCCCAGAGTTACTTTATACCTGTAAGGAAATTAGCATTTATGTTGGGACAGAAAGTGACACTGTTCAGTTCTCACTGTCATTCTGCTCTTAATTAATATTTAACCTCAGAGAGATTGTGTAGCAGACGGAAGTGGCTGATGGGAGAACAAAGCCCTGGCTGGCTCTCCTTGTCAACACTGCCTCCCCCACTTCCAACTCCTCTTCTCGCATGGAAGGGTTCTGAAGGACCCAGAGGCCCAGGGGGAAATGGAGGCGTGCCAGGAGCACCCTGAGGACCCTCAACTGTACTTTCGGCGGATTGCTCCCCCAGATCTCGAAGACTGCCAGTCCTTCTACCACTCAGGGAGAACAGCTGGTACCCAGAACCTGTCTCTCAATGCCCAGAGCTAGACCCAGGCCTGGCACGCCAATAAGGATGGAGAGATAGGCAAGGGGGAAGAAAACCAATGCAAATGTGCCCCTCAGCAGATTATATTTAATGCACTATTTTTAGTTGCCTTCAATCCCTCGGGGCTGTCAGGGCGGTTGCAACCCCACTCCCCCGGGAGAGGAAATGACAGGCATTATTACCCAGCCCAGGAACACTGGTGCAGTGAATGTGTGGTGGGTGGGGGAGGTGCCGCCTTGCCAGCTCCAAAATTTGGGAACTTAACTTCCAACGGGAAATCGAGGACACAGAGAGGCAGCCACAGGACCACCTCCTCCTCCGTTTGCAACCAGCCAGCCAGATCAGCCCCGCGCGCATACTTGTCCACTGGGCCCAGACCAGGAGTGTGGGAGTCTCTTCAGTCCTCAAGTTGTCTCAAAAAGTAGGTTATACAACATCCTTCACTGCCAAGTTCTTCCTGCTCTCTAATCTTAGCCCTGCCTCCGGTCTAAGCCCAGTTCCCTTTGCTCCGCATGCAGAGGCAACGGAGGACAGCTGGCCATCATCCCCCAGCCAGAGCCCTTCTTTGTCTTGAAGAAAATGATTCAGTTTCCTCTCAGCCTTCTCTTCTCCAACCTGAGTCATCCAAAGTCTTTAACCTTTCCTCATGTCACTTTTTTTTTTTTTTTCAGCTCTTCTTATTGCTCCTCTAACCCTGCCTTGAATATGTCCCCAAGTTCCTCCTGGGAACCTGAAGAGACCCTAGACTTCTCCCCAGCGAGCACCAGAGCTTAAATGGAGAAACTTATTACATGTCGTCCTGGAGAGGTTCACCAATTGCCGTGGTTATCCTGTCTCTCCACAAGATCAGAGGCTCCACATAGGCTGCACCTCCCCTCTGTTCCTGCAGCCTCCCTCACCTCCTCTGCACCCAGCTGAGTGCAAGGCTTATAACATGTGGCACATAAATTTTCATGATGTCTGATTTGAAATGAGGTGCACACAAAAAATTTTTGGCAAAGTGCTTATAATTTACCGATAAATTGTACAGACGCTTTTGAGTTCCAGTTTTTATTATTGTGGCCCACACTAGATAGACCTTTGGAGAATGCTTATAATTTTAACTACCACATTGTAAACTATATAAACCATAGCGGTATATAACATTCATTCAGGAAATATTTCTTGAACTCCTACCATATGTCAGGCACTAAGCTAAATGCTGGGGTGTCGAAATGAAAGGCCAAATTCTGGTTCTGCAGGCATTGACAGCCCCCGTGGAGAAGAAAGGAGGTCCAATGAGCAAGCACTGTTACAAACGAGGTGCCAGGGGACACTAAGAAGCAAAGATACGGCTCTCCGGCCCTAGGGCTCCGGGTCCTAATGATTTCACCTTGCTAGAAATTGATGGAAATGGTTTTAACAGCCCATCCTCTCCCGGGGTTGGCCCACCATCTCCCTGGCTCCACTCAGTCCTGGAGTATTTGTCAGTATGGTGGGTGTTGTGGTTTATATCCTGAATGCTCTCCAAAGGCCCATGTGTGTTCAAGGTTCCATCTCCAGCCAGAGGCATTTTTGAGAGTTCAATAGTTTCTTCCTCATGGGAGGAAGTCAGGTCCCTTGGAAGCACCCTCTTGAAGGGGTTATTAGGAACCCGACTCCTTCCTCTCTCTGTTTCCTTGTCCCCATGAGGTGAACAGGCTCCTCTACCACACAACTGCCACCACAGTGTACTGCCCCACCACAGACCCAAAGCAACAGGACCCAGCAGACATGGACTGAAACCTTGGAAGCTATGAGTTGCTAAAAACCGTTCCTCCTTACAGCTGATTGTCTCAGGGACTTCGTCATAGTAAAGGACAGCTGACTGACATGGTAGGCAAACGCCCAAGGAGTCCTTAGAGCCCTTCCACAAAATATACGAATACACAGAAAGATGATCTCTTTTCTTTTAAAGGTTTAGAATGTCCCCAACTGTATTTCTTTCTTCTTTTTTTTTTTTTTTTTTTTTTTTTGGTTTTTCGAGACAGGGTTTCTCTGTGTAGCTTTGCGTCTTTCCTGGAACTCACTTGGAAGACCAAGCTGGCCTCGAACTCACAGAGATCCGCCTGCCTCTGCCTCCTGAGTGCTGGGATTAAAGGCGTGCACCACCACCGCCCGGCTCGCAACTGTATTTCTTATACCAGACCTATCCAAGGGCATAGCCAGCAGAAAACCTCTGAGGGAACCCTTGCTGAAAGATGGGGAGAAAAATAAAAGACCCAACATCATTCTGAGCCCTGGGTCCAGCCCAGCTAAGCATCCTAATAAATGCCTGGTTTGCTTTAGGCTGGTTACTCTAGGGCAGTGGTTCTCAACCTTCCTAATGCTGCCACCCTTGAATACAGTTCCGTGTTATGGTGACCCCCAACTATAAAATTATTTTTGTTGCTTCCTCATAACTGTAATTTTGCTACTGCCACGAATCATAATGTAAATATATGACATGCAGGATATCTGAGCTGTACTCCCAAGGGATTGAGACCCACAGGTTGAGAACCACTGCTTTAGAAGTAAGCAAATGCTTCAAAGTGCCTTTGATGCCAAGGTGGCCTCTCCTAGAAGAGAGCAAGGGGTTCAAAATGGTTTTCTGATGTGCAGATGGATTTCTGAAACTATGATGTACAGATTGAGGAGAAATTGTCAAGGCAGTAGAGATGACCAAATAGTGTAGTGGCTGGAATTAAAGGGAACTCTAGGCTTTCTGCTCATCACCTGTATGCCCTTGCTCAATCTACTTAGTCGTTCTTTCCTTTTGGGGTCCTTACCTATGAATATATTTGCTTCATTGGATTGTCTTGAGCATGACATGACCTGGTGTACATTATTATGACAATCAGCCGAAAGAGTCGATTACAAGGAAGAAAGGTTTCTGGCTCACAGCTTCAGGGGCTCCAGCTCGTGCTTGCTTGGTCTTGTTGCTTTACTCTGCTGGTGACGCCATACTGCACGATAGAAGCATGTGGTGAAAGGGGTCACTTTATTTCATGGTGGTTGGCTTACTCATGAAACTCAACCTGGACCCTTCCAGTAAATGGATGCTTATGCTAAGGTAAGTTGAATTTCTAGCCCTTCTACCCAAAAGGGCCTTGATGGACACACCATGGGTGCACTCAGTATGAAACAGATGGAATCTAATATGTGCTCATAATAACGTAGGCAGATCTCTGTGAGTTCAAAGCCAGCCTGGTCTACAGAGCGAGTTCCAGAATAGGGCTGTTACACAGAGAAACCCTGTTACAAAAAATTAATTAGCTGATTATTAATATAATAAATAAAATAATTTTTAAAAGATAATAAAGTAAATGCTCATAATAAATATTTGACACAAGAAGTGCTCCCAAAAAATGGTTTGAGACCTTCCATACTTACACAATCTATGCTTTCACTTAAGATAAACTCAGAGCCCATGTGCACATGCATGCGTGCAGGGTGAATGCTGGCTTATAATAACAATAATGATGGTGCTAATAATAATAATGAACAAGAGAGAAACAAAAAGAACCACCACTCCCCTTCCCAGTGTCCCAGAGGTCTCAGCTCACCAGTACAAGCCAGACCTACCTAGTAGTTAAAGGTGGTGTCCGTTTCAAAGGAAACAAGCCCACATTTGCTGGAAAATGAGTAGCGAGTCTTCATCATTGGGGAGTTTAATTGCCCCTTCTGAATATTGGGATAGCAAGATTGGTAGCTGTATGTGGATCATCAAGTACTCGCATTCCTTGAGGAACTGTAAAGGTTAGATGAACAAGTAGCTCTGCACGAACATCCCTGTGCCTGTAATCTGCTCTCTTCCAGAGCTAACCTTAAAAGGCTTCGCTTTTATTTAAAGAAGCAGCAGACAGACCTGTTATCTGGCTAGAGATAAAATGCTCAAAGCCATCTCGTCCTCATCTTTCTCTTAAGGGACACCTCCTTAATTGCTGGTAGTTCTAATGGTGGCAAGCTTGTGCCCCAAACACGAAACAACCGGGAAAGGTTATAGACGCTGAAGGAATAATGAGACACTGGCGGACCAGGCTTTGAGTGTGACTGCAGAAACTGTGTGTGGTCACCTCCAGTTCTATAACGGTTCCTTTGGCCAAGCAAAACTAAACTAGAACAACCAATTCGGAGAGCAAAGCTGCTTGAGGCTGCATGAACTCTGTCTGAATTGCTAGTTGTCCCTGGAATTGCAGAGACTGTCATCAAAAAATCCCTAGAAGTAATCTGCACATGGGGGCCCCATCCTGTCAAAACAACGGGCGCACTGTCATGACCTGACACAGTCTTGGCATATTGAAATCTCTCAGGGCTACACCCGTGCCTTCTACCCAGGGGCCCAGGATGTGTTGTGTCTTTTTTTAAGGATCACACTTGGCACTCTTTCTCTTTTGAAGAGCACATGCTATATAAGACTGTGCAAACCCAGTCTGTCCAGAGACTAAAGGACTGTGAAATTTCCTGATGCCGCAGGGTCAGAAGGAAACATGGTTTTGCCTCGCATGTCTTCTCTCTAAGCGGCAGGAACATTCCCACTAACAACCCAATCCAGAAACAAGTCATGTTCGGCTCTCCTCCCACTCACCCCACTCCAACACACAACCCAGTGAAGGCAAAGCAAAAATAACACAAATACATCAACCCAAACAATATGAACGCATACACTTCACTGTTCCACATGAACTGCTGAATAACAAAAGCTTAAGTTTAATAGTCTCTTATTTTTTTTTTCAGGGCTCTAGTCTGACCAAAATGTACACAAAATAGAAATCAAGAAAACAAATTCACTTCCCACGGTTCTGCAGGAAGGGCATGTTATCTAGATAAAAGTATTCTTATTTTTACATATGGAAATACAGTGGCCCAAATAACCAAATTCCTGACATGATCCCGTCCCAAGGTAGTGTGAAATGCCTTTCATTCGGGGTAGCACCCATAAGGAAGCTGCAATGACTGAGTGCTAATTGTTCGCCTCTCTCATGGCTGTATTGCACTGTAGCTGATGCAAACAATTCTGTTAATGTGTCCTTCCTCCTGAAGTTCAAGGTAAGAGATGTCTCTACACTAACAGGTTTACTGTGAGAAAGAAGCACCTGTGAAATTTCAGCAGGATATGATTTCTGTAGGTTTGAAGATGTAGTTGGTATGTGTTAGACCCTTAATGCCTTAAAATCAGCAGCCACACTTTAGTCTTTATTCACCCAAACAGGATGAATCGTCCCAGTAGGCAGAAGCCATGGCAATGTTTGGTTTTTATCCACTTGACACAAACTAGAGTCACCTGGGAAGAGGAAACCTCAAGTGAATGAGGAATTACCTCCATCTGGCCTGTGGGCACGTCTCTGGGGAAGTCTCTTGATTAATTATTGATGTGGGAGGGCCACATCCACTGTGGGTGGTGCCACCCTCAGGTAGGCAGTCCTGGATTCTATAAGAAGGCAGCCTGAGCAAGCCATGGGGAGCAAGCCAGTAAGGCACCCACTCCGGGTTCTGCTTCAGTGCCTGCTTCCAGGTTCCTGCCTTGAGCTCCTTCCCCAACTTCCCTCGATGATGAACAGTAAACCAGGAGATGAAATAAGCTCCTTCCTTCCCAAATTGCCTTTTGGTGGTGGTGTTTATCATAGCAACAGAGAGCAAACTAGACGCTCATTAACATATGAACTTATTCAAGGAATGTGGAGTCAATAACATCTCACCAGCCCATGAGGGAAATATCCTGACTTTTTAAAAATAAAAATAAGACTTCCTGAGATTATCCCTAGAAAGAGACTCTCTGAATGAGAGAGCTCTAAGACTTCAAACCCTGAGGCAAGGTTCTCTTGTGGGACCTGCTTAGGGTCACTGCTACCAAACTGGCTGCCTCACCTTGGCCTCTCTTATCTAATACCTAGGACACAGGTTTACCTTGAACATCCCTGGGCATAGGTGAAATGATGCTGGAATGCTTAACCAAGCCAAAGAAAGGACTATTAAAACTGAAATAAATAATAACATTAAACCAAGTCAAAGGTACAAACATGGCTTCTGGTTTTCAGGCTCCGACATTCTTTTTTTTTTTTTTTTTTTTTGGTTTTTTTCGAGACAGGGTTTCTCTGTATAGCTTTGCGCCTTTCCTGGAACTCGCTTTGGAGACCAGCCTGGCCTCGAACTCACAGAGATCCGCCTGGCTCTGCCTCCCGAGTGCTGGGATTAAAGGCGTGCACCACCACCGCCCGGCTCCAACATTCTTTATCTGCCATGCTCCCATGAAGCAGCCACCTCAATGAGGACATCTGAGAAATGCATCTCCACGTCTCAGCTCATCAAAATGGAAACCTGAGACCAGATTGCAGAGCCACGAAAATCTGTCTCCTTCAGAAAGGCTTGCCTTCTTATTACTTTGTTTGTTTGTTTGTTTTGTTTTTCGAGACAGGGTTTCTCTGGGTAGCCTTGACTGTCCTGGAACTCGCTCTGTAGACCAGGCTGACCTGAAACTCAGAGATCACCTGCCTCTGACTCCTGAGTGCTGGGATTAAAGGCATGCACCACCACCACCTGGCTCTTACTTCATCTTTTAAAAATATTTATTTATTTATTTGTTTGTTTGTTTGTTTATTTTATGTGTATGAGTGGTTTACCTGCACATATGTATATGTAGAATATGTGTGTAGTGCCACCAGATGCCAGAAGAGGGCATCAGATCAGATCCCTTAGAACTGGAGTTATAGATGGTTGAAAGCTGCCATGTGAGTACTGGGAACTGAATTTGGGTCCTCTGCAAGAGCAGCAAGTGTTCTTGTTGAAGAGGTACTGAGCCTCTAACAGAACCATGTCCCACTTCCAGGAATGTTATGTCTGATTACTGCAATGGTCAGTAATCTAAATCTTCCTTCCTCTTGACATACATTCATTAATTTCACCCTTTATTAGTTCAATTATTAGAAAAGTATTTATTGAGTGTCTACTATATACCATAGTGTGCTAAAGCTACAATGATCAAACAGTTCTAGTTTTTCCTTATTGTTTTACATTTTACGTTTTCCCTAATAATATAATTGACAAATGAAAATTTGATATATATTCAAGTATGCAATGTGATGATTTGGAATATGTGTACTGTGTTGGCTAGTTTTATGTCAACTTAACGCTAGCTATAGTCATCTGAGAGGAGGGAGCCTCAATTGAGAAAATGTCACTGTAAGATCAGGCTGTAGACAAGCTATAGGGCATTTTCTTCATTAGTGATGGATGTGGGAGGGCTCAGCACACTGTAGGTGGGGCCACCCCTGGGATGAAGGCACTGGTTTCTATAAGAAAGCAGGCTGAGCAAGCCATAGAGAGCAAGTCAGTAGGCAGCACTCTTTACAGCCTCTGCATCAGCTCCTGCCTCCAGGTTCCTGCCCTTTGAGTTCCTGCCCTGACTTCCCTCAATGATGGGCTATGATGTGGAAGGGTAAGCCAAATAAACTCTTTCTTCCCGAACTTGCTTTTGGTCATGGTGTTTCATCATAGCAATAATAACCCTAACTAAGACATATACACTATAAAATGGTTACCACAGTCAAATTAACTCAACCCACACACAGTTATTGGTGTCTGTGTGGTGTATACTAACGTGTCACTCTCTTAGGAAATGTTACCATGTTACATTGGGTCCCAAGAATTTCACCTGTTTCCTTGTAGAAATCAGTATAATGATCATGTTTTTAAAGTAAGTACTAAAGAGGCCTTATGTTTCAGACATACATAGTTAGTGAGTATTTACGGATAAAATAATAATGTAAAATTATGAGACATAAATTGAAAGTTTGGTGATGAGTCGAAAAATACTGGTTATGAATGATGGGCACAGTGGAGTTCATTATATACTATGTGACTAGCTTTTGTATAAGTAAAATCAAAAAGCATTTTTAAAGTATTAGTACAAGGCAATAAATCATAGCTGACCAGTAACCACATATCCATAGACCAAAGCATATGATCAGAACAGCCCCTCCAAGCTTGCAGGGGCATCACCATGGTGAAGCACAGGACTACGACACTGACCACATGCACGCAGGTCAGGAGATGGTCATTCTGGGTGATTTTCAGAGGATCCTCATCCTGGATGAGTTGCCCCCAGGCTGCCCTGAGGGAGACAGCAACAGCAGAGTGGTCAGAACCCTCATTTGGACAAGTAGACTCACTGCTGCTCAAACCAATAATTGTTTGTTTTTTACCTAAGTGACCAAAGGAGCCAGGGTCCTTAAATGGACCATGGGATAATATAAAAATTATAACTCATTAAGTCTCTCTGTTGAAGTTTTAATTTCAATTAAAATGCTGCTATGAATGCAGCTCAGTAGACAACGTGCTTTCCTAGCAAGCACAAATCGTGGGTTCCATCTGCAGTACCACATAAACCAGGTGTGGTAGCACATGCCTGTAAACCCAGCACTTCCAAAGGTGAAGGCAGAAGCCCAGCAGTTTGAGATCCTTGGCTGTATATAGCAAGTTTGAAGCCAGCCAAGTCTACATACATGAGACTCTGTCTTTAAAAAAAAATAAAATAAAATCAGTTACAACAGACATGTGTCTAGACCTCTGACTGACGAGGTTATTTTTAGGTTTGTTCTGGAGTTTACTATTCAAATAATATTAGCTATTAAAATGCTTGTGTTGGGCAAATGTTCCAGGAAGATGTGTTAGCCCAGCAGGTATATACACTGGTCGGCCAGCAGAAGCTTTTACTCATGAACTAAGCAGGAAGCAAACAGAAGGGAGGGAAGAGGAAATCTCTAAAGAACAATGAGGCTGAGCACCATTTGGTATGCTCCTCGGGACCCAGACATGCTCAGCATGTCACCATAAATGGCACTGAGACACTGAACGTCAAACATCAAAACCCTGAGTGTAGGGAAGGAGATCAAGTCTTCCATCATCTGGGTTCCTCCAACCAGGAGCAGAGATGCCATGAGTTCAGTGACAGGAAATGGACATTGTGGCTCACCACGTTTGCCCCTACCTTCAATGTCCTCCGCCCTCTCTCGCCCTCTCTCTTCACTTTCGTGAGTCCAAAGCTTGCCTCAGGCCAGCCTCCTTCAGAAAGTCTTTGTGATCATCCAGGTTCTCAGCTCCCATTCTAGTTACCATCTGTGTCATTCATTCAGTGTCTATCCTTTATTACCTTTTTATGCATGAGAAGTAAGACAGAAGTGGATAGGACTAATTTTTTAATCAAATACAACTCACCATACCAAGCCCAATATGATGTGAGAGGTTGGGGGTGGGGGAAGGTATGCATGCCCGTGAGAGAGTTGTGTGCTTTGTAGAGGCTTACCATCATGTGTCTTCCTCAAGAACTCTCTAACTCGTTTTTTGAGACAGGGTCTGTCACTGAACCTGGAGCTCACTGATTAGGCAGGCTAATTGGACAATGAGCTCTAGACACATATCCATCTCTCCCCTCCCCAGCACCGAGCTTTTACAGGAAGGCTGGTATCCAAACAGGTCCCCAACCCTACGAGGTGCTTTTCTTTGGGAAGAAAATCAATGTGCTGCAGCCCCAGTTACACACTGGAGACCTGCTACCACACAAATCACAGGGCATTTCACATTATCTTGGCCCCAGAAAAGGGGGTTAAAATGCTAGTCTGTTCTTAAAAGGACCACATTGAATGACACCACGGAAGTCCTTTGAACACACTATTTGGATTTAGCTTAGTATTCACTCATCATTGTTGGTTCTTTCTCTGTCTGAGTCTGTCCTGAATATTCACTGGGGGACTCCTAGAGGCTCAAGTCTCTAATACAAAACGACATATTTGGGGCTGGAAAGATGGCTCAGCCATTAAGAGCATGGACTGCTTTTACAGAGAACCTAAGTTTGGCTCCCAGAACTCCTATCAGGTGACTGACTCACAATTGCCTGTAACTCCAGCTGCAGGGGGATCTAACGCCCTCTTCTGGTCTCCGTGGGCACCTGCATTCATATGCACATA
Source organism: Peromyscus aztecus (assembly GCA_902168405.1). Lineage (NCBI taxonomy): Eukaryota > Metazoa > Chordata > Mammalia > Rodentia > Cricetidae > Peromyscus > Peromyscus aztecus. The sequence continues at coordinate 12,387 of CABHPQ010143039.1, forward strand.
CCCACACAGAGACATATACATACACACATAAAATTTTTTTAAAAATAATTTAAAAGTCGGGGCTGGAGAGATGGCTCAGTGGTTAAGAGCACCGACTGCTCTTCCAGAGGTCCTGAGTTCAATTCCCAGCAACCACATGGTGGCTCACAACCATCTGTAATGAGATCTGATGCCCTCTTCTGGCCTTCAGGGACACATGCAAGCAGAATACTGTATACATAATAAATAAATAAAATCTTTAAAAAAAATAAAAAAAAATAATTTAAAAGTCATTTAAAGTGGCATGTATGCATGTAACCTATGCAGATCCTTCTGTATATTTTAAACTTTCTCCAGCTTATGCATAAGACTTAATTCAATGTAAATGCTATGCAAATGATTCTTATACTGTATTATGGAATGATGACAAGAAAGGAAGTCTGAACGGTATAGATGGGTTTATTTTTCCTGAATATTTTCAGCCTGCAGTTTGCTGAGTCCATACCTTCAACCCCACAGACACGGAGGGTGAACTACATATTATACAGTTCTAGACTGTGTCCCTACAGCATTATTCACAGCGCAAGTTCAGGAAGTAGTTACTCTTCCTGATGACGTTGTGGACGGTAAGGCTGCTGGTGACGAACGATGACTGCTAACAAAGATGACTTGGTGGTCACCTACGTCCAGCAACCCTGGATCTGAAGTGTGAGCGCATCCCTTCCACCACGCGCCCTCTTTCTCCCCCTCTTTTCTGACGTGGGGGTTAAGGGTGGAAAGAGCCCTCCAGTCTGGCACAGGCCCCTTTAAAAATGTACCCAGGCTCCTCCTCTGCCAACCAGGTTGCTAAAAATACGGCTACAGCAAAAAGCTGAAATATTTGCAGAGAAAACTGAATTTCCTGCTGCTGCCCCCACTCCCTCCACTCCAGTGGGTAAAACCCTGACCTTAGAAGACCCAGCGCAGCTCTGCCGAAGGCACAAGCCTCCAGTTTTCCCACCCCTTCTTATTATGGAGTCTCTCTGTGGGCTTGAGCGGGGATGTTATGTTCAGAGAGGGCCCACTCCCAGGAGGGGAAGCCACAAGTATTGGCAAATAGATTGTCACGTGACACCTCAGCTTCTCCCCCCCCCCCCCCTTGCTTACTAGGACCAATCCTCTCCAAACCCCTCTCCGCCTGTCCCAAGAAGGATATGTATTGGACCACAGAAGCTCTACACTATTTATGTTTTATCCTCTCACTGGGCCAACCATCTCCTCTACCTGCCTTACCTTCTAGTCTTTACCTCTGCAATCCCTGCTGGCTCCAGCCCAGGGCAGTAACATGCCCTGGCTCCCTCCCTACCCTGGCCTTATCTGGAACTCTTCTTCTTTCCAGGTCTGCGGTCCTTTCCCTCAGCAGCTATGGGAGCTGGCAAATAGGTGGGGGAGTTGAAACTGGAAGATTTAAGAAGTGTATGGCCTAAGCCAATTAGCTCATAAGTAGTTCTCTAAAACTCGACCTCTGGCACCAGGCCCTAAGGTGAAACAGGCTATGGTGGGAAGCATGACCTGACACCCCTTTGCCAAAGACCAGACTCATGCAGTCATACTCAAGGGCCCCAGACTGTCCCTTCTCCAAGCTCACCTAGAGATTCACAGGCAACAGTCCCATCAGCTCACCTTGCTGACCAAGTTCAGGCTCCTGGTCCAGAAGAGGGCCTTCCTACCAGCCTCAATGTGTGTGCTCCAAGGCAGTGAGGGAGTCCAACAGGATGAAGTGGTGGATGTCACAGTGTGACAGCCTGCTCAGGGTGTTTCTGAAGATGTGTGAGCAGCCAGTGTCGCCTGCCTTCGAGGCTGCATGTATGTGCCACTTGCCTCTGTGTATTTGAGTTGTGAGTGTGTCTGTCTTCTCTTTCTGGGCTCTGCCTTCCTCTCTGTCTGTCTTTCCTCACCTTGAAGTCTGCCCATCCCCCAGGCCAAGCACTGAGGCCAGTTCTGTGTGGGCACTTCAAGTGGGCTGTGACTGAAATGGTTGTTTCGTGGATGGAGCTGACAGTTGCCGTATCTGGTATCCCATGGGTCTGCCAGTGTTCAGACACCCTCACCCCACACAAAGGTGTCTTGCAGGAGGGAGGGAGGGAGGTGCTGTGTGGGAGTTGGAAGAGGGGGATAAAGACACCCCTCCTTTCAGTTCTGACCAGCAGGAAGAAGGGCCCAGAGGCAGCAGAGCCTGCAGAGCGATGTTGCCTAGCAACTCGGGAGACTTTAACTGCAAACTCACCAAATCCCAGATTCCTCGGCTCTAATTTGGGAAAAGCAGAGTCCAGACCTGATATCCTCTCTGCCCCTCAGTTTCCCCCTCCCCCTCCCCCTCTCTCGATTCTGGAGTAAAAGCACAGAGGAAGTTGGCAGAACTACAGGTTCCAGATGTGTTTGTCATTTAGGCAAGGACCTGAGTTCCTAGGACATCCTGCCATTTGGTGGCGGTGGGGGGACTAGAGATGTGCCAGAGACAGATTGGGGAACAGATTTGCTGTTACAGGGGTGGGTGGGTCCCAAACATGCTGGGAGAGACACCCCTACACCCCAACTCTGGAATCCCAGCCAGCCTCCAGCTCAGCTTGGAGCCCCAAGCTGGCTAATCCTGTCCCCAACCTGAGTGGACACTGGCATATCCCTCCCACTCCTTCTCCCTTTAGCAAGGAAAGCCATGGCCCAAGTACTCAGTGAAATGGACATTCCACAGTCCCTTTGCTGGGACTGGCCTGTGACAGCGGATCCATTGCAGCTCTGCTGCTTGGGGTGCCCTGTCCTGCTCAGAGCCACAGGGCATTTCTTCCCCTCTGCCTTAAGCAGTAGCCTTCCTTCCCTGTAGCCTCAGAGACCTCAGTTGAGCAGGACTTGAGTTTTCTCAGAGGTGTCAACCACCTGCATAACCTGACACAATCAGCTATACTACCTGGACAGTCTGGGAAGTCAAGTGACCGCAAAAAGAGCAAGTTGCCTGCCCTAGATGTCCCTTCCACACCTCTGCTTCCCAGCCTCTCCCCAACCCACATCCTTCTCCAGCATGGACTCAAGGGGGCAATACGAGGGATAACCCCCACGCTACTCGAGTTGACAGCAAGTGTGAGGGTGGCCAACTTTTGTCTTATTTCGAGGCAGTGAATCAAAAGGTTAGGAAGTCTGCTGTGCGGAGTGGGATGGGTGGATGTGCTAAGTCAGTCCCAGCACATAAGTACATTCAAAATAGGTGCTGGGCATAAGTGATTTCATTTGGTGCAGATGGGTGGAGGGATAGATGGATGGGTAGACAGATAGATCACAGATCCATGGACAGATACAAAAAAGATACTTGGTCAGTGACGACTGCAGACACTTATAACTAGCCAAAGTACTGAGGATAAATGGCTATTGAATGCCCGGCCATAGAGTGGATATGTGTATCAACCCTTCCAAGGCCCAGAAAACATCATGGGAAAAGAGGTGGAAAGAATGTAAGCACCGGAAGAAAGGCGGTGAGGTATGGAAGTCTGACTTGCAGGATCGACTTGGCTGCTGCACTCTTGAGCTCACAGCAGCTTGGTTACCCGAACAAGATCTGGACGAGATTGGGCCATCAACACTCTGTTATGGAAAGGGGCGGGGCTCATGAGGTGCCATCCCCCCCTGAAGATTTATATGCAGTTAATGGTTGGTGAGGTAGGGAGAGACATTTTCTTCAGTGATGAGTCACTAGCAAGATGCCTACCCATGCTCCTGTAAACAACCCTAATAAAATTCAGTGGGTTCCTCCCCTCAAAAAAACGACATGGTAGTAAAAGGGATACTTGTGGAAAGGATGGGGATTATAGGGAGGGGGGAAGAGAGGGTAACCAGGTGAAAATTATTTAAATACATTATGTACATGTATGAAAAAATGATAATGAAACCATTTATTATGTAGACTCAATATATGCTAATACGATGTTTTAAATAAAAATTTTAAAAAGGAATTTTTTATTTAAGTATTTTATTAAGCATTTAATGCAGATATTGCCAGTAGCGAGAATGCAAGCGTTTTTTGTCTGTGTGCTAGCGCCCAATCCCAAAACAGGAAGTTTGCAATTTACCTGTGCCTCATAGGGTGTGTGTACAAGGCCCGTGTGGTTGTTTTTGTCTATTGTGTCTGCTGTGTCTGTATGCGGGAAGATAGGCACACTTCACTGACCCGGGAGTAGATATGGATGCGTGAGACTTAGAGCGTCTGCATCTCTACGTACCCATCTTGCAGGCTGTGTATCAACAGCTTTCTCCGCAGCTAGAGTGGTAAGGGCAGTTTCCTTGCAGTTTCTGGAGCTTTTCTTTGCAGAGTGGGGAGATAGAGGGAGCGATGTTTGGAACTCTGGGTTGTGAAAGTGTAGGAAGGTGGGTGGGGTGCGTGGTTTTCTATCTATGGGCGGTAAGGCGTGCTGCGCCCAGATGTGTGTTTGTGCCCTGGATGTTGGGGGCCTTGTGCCTACTCCGACATACATCTGCCTGGCAGTCTGTGGTTTAGAGCAGAGGGATTGAATTTGGGAGATGGGGTGTGTAGGAGGAATGGATGGAAGTGTGTAGGCGGAGGGGTTGGGGCACCAAAGCGAGCAGGGCGGAGAGAGCCGGGAGAGGGAGTGGTCCTCGCTCCAGCTCTCCCCGCCCACCCTACTAAAAGTGCCTCCTGATTGGCTTCGAGGCCGCAGGGCTCAGGTTACATTCGCAAGAGTTGCAGAGCGCGGGAGACCGGACCCAAGAGGAGAGAGGTTGGTTCTGCAGGGGTTCTGTTCTGGTCGGGGAGTGCCGGACAGCCCCTGAGCTGCCACCCAGTATCGTACAGACCCACCCCCAGCTCTCGCCAGGCTCCACCCCAGCCAAGGACCCTCAACACCGGCATGGACTGCTGCACGGTAAGTCTATGCTCGAACTCAGCTTGGTCTGGGGCAAGGGGCGCCCGAGAACCCCTGGAGGATGAGTGAGGGATGGAAGTGGGTGCGGAAGACTTAGGAGCCATGTGGGGAAGGAGGGTGCTGAGATATTGTGGAAGGCGCCTGCCTGATCTGAGCCAAGCCCCAGGGAAAAATGCTCCCCAGCTCGCGGGGGCGTCTGAGCGCCCAGGGGCCAGGCAGTCTAGGTTGGCTCGCAGCTGGGCAGAGCTTTCCTGCAGGGAAGCTGCAGGTTAGACGACAGGTGGGACTTCCCCCAGGGAGACACTGGAAACTGTTGCTTGTGTGCACGTCCTTTCCCTTGGTATTTTTTGGCCCCATACCGTTTCCTATCCCATCCACGTCGTGGACCGTGGCAAGATCTTCACGACCCTCTCACGATCATCTAGCCCTTATATGGCTAAGGCGGGGAGAATCCACCTGGTCTTAGTGGTGATGGGCAGCAAAGAGCCTAGTCAGTGTGGTTCTGGGGAGGAGCTGGCCCGGCCCCCAACGCCTTCTCTTTTAGAAGGTGCTGGGTGAGTGACCGTGACAGAGCCCTGCTGGCGAGGGGAGGAAGTGTCTGTGTCAGCGCCCACACGGAAACTGGATCCTGCAAGTGCCTAACGCCAAAGCAGATCCTGTTAAAAGGACTTGTATGACGGTGCCCGGCACAGGACCTGGCTCCTTAGCTGGCTAAAAGAGTAGAGTGGCCAGACCTATATAAAACGTGTTTGCTTATTCTTAGCCCCTATCTGCGGAGAAAGACGACTCCAAACTCCTGGTGTTCTCCTTCTGTCCGCCTGGCTAAAGACTCCATGAGGGCACCCCACCTTTCACCCACAGTGTGCAAATAAATGAATGAATAAATGAGTTTGGAAGGAAGGAGTAGCCCATTTCTTTAAGGGGTGAGACTTTCTGATGTCTGAGTGCCAAAAGGCAGCGAGAACTTACGGGGAAGCCATGGTTGAAATTTTGACTCTTGTTAGAATCAGTAACAGCTGCCAGTGTGCCAGTTCGTGAGGCAGGTCTTTTACAGTTATATCAACGGAGGTTTAGAGATGTGATTTTTCCCAGGTAGGCATCTTTGGCAAATGTGGAGCCCTGTCCTCTCAAAAGACTGCCCTCTAATCCCTCTTTGAAGTATATTGCTTTTCCATTACTGTAAATGCTCATAGCCGTTAATTTATAGACCAGAAAAACTATGAAAAAGAAGCATGCCAATCACATATAGTCCCACCCCCTGAAGAAAACTGACAGACAGTTCCAGGGAAGCTGTTTGTTATTCTCCAGAGAACAGTTTGTTTTCTTATTTATTTATTTATTTATTTATT
>CABHPQ010143040.1:0-15082 GCA_902168405.1 Peromyscus aztecus
GCTTAATTCTGGCCCTGAAGGGATGCCTGAGAGACCCTCTCTGGGGTGTTTGACAAGCTGTGGCTGAAGCAAGGTAATATTTTGTTGAGTAGAATATTTTCAGCCCAGTTAGTGCTGAGGGTTGAAGAAAATAGGCGATACCTGACCTTCTACTGAACATTTGAAGATGTGTGAGTTCCTGGGAGTACATGATAGAAATATGTGCTGTAATTGTATTCAGGTTTAGCGTGTTGTTCCTGCAGGCTAGATTAGAAATCAGAAAGCTGTGAACTCTGGAGAGTGAGAAAGTACCAGCTGTTTTCTCGTAAATGGCATGTGGCATCAAGGTATAAAAACACAGAGAACAGAAAAGGAAGGTGACCTAGGAAGCTTCCAGTTCAGCCCATGAGGCTAGCTTATTTACCTTAGATATTTTCCTCTTTTCTTTAAAGCAATACATGATATAGGTGAAACCTAGCCTAAGACTGATATCTGTCATTAAAACTATATTACAGAGTGCTCTTGACCTTGATTTAGTAATGAGGAACTAAGAATGGACTATAAGCAAATATAAAACACTTGTTTATATACTCAGTTATTCTTGAATAGTTTTAGAAGAATTACATGGAACTCAGCTCTCCTAGTCAAACACCACCTACTCAACTCCCCTCCTTTACCTGCTTAGGGCTCACTAAAAGTCAAATGAATTAGATTGCTCCCCTTCTATGACAACCGAATATACCACCAAACATGTTTTCAAGTACCCTTCATGGTCGCATGTTATTCTTAATTAAGGGACAACGGATGAATATAAGTTCTAGGAAAGCGAACATCATATCTGTCTTGCTAAATACTGTATTGTTTGCACCTCCCATGGCACTGGAAACACAGGTGCTGCTCAATTAAACAGTGTCTTATGAAAGATTGCATCCAGCTACCTCTAGGGTGTGACTTGTATGGAAAGAGAAGATCGAAAAAGTGACATGCTGGTGAACTAAAATGAACTCACAGTGACACAATATCTTCACTTAAGCAGGTTGTTGTACATTTTATTTCTTTAGATCTTTTTTATATATATGAGAATAGGCAGCAGGCTGCGCTAGAGAATAACAGTATATGCTAGGGACTCAACTCAAATAGGGTGAATATTTTCTGAGCATGTATTACTCTACCAGCATAACTCCATATATATTTTGGGAATTTGAAGATGAAGTTCATAAGAGAAACACGGAAGTATTTTATGGAACTGTACTAACATATCACTATAGAAATACTTGTCTTGGTTAATAGAATGTAGCATTTTTTCATCCTTGCAAAGTAGATACTGTTCCTCGTGGCCTTGGCAGAAACCTGTGTCTAGAGTCAGGATCATCCATGCAGGATTGTGTCTTACTGTGGGCATATGATGCAAACTTACTTCAATTTCTTCCTTTCTGAAATAAAACAGAAATTATTAAATCTCAAAGATACGTGAAAGCTCTTACAAAGCTATCATTCAAGCTGGATGGCTTGCTTTCTTGGCTATTAGACTGTTAAGGTCAAAGAAAGTAGTTTCTAGAACCTTTTGATATCTAAGGTAAACATACCCACATATGACTTTATGTGGAGGAAATATAAGAATTGGAACTGAGGAATGAAAGACAGCAAAATTCTAACCACTGGAGTTCACACATTTTCTAAACACAAGATTTGCTTAGGGGCCTCCTGTTTGTTAGGACAAAATGAAAACAATGAAAATTATAATGTTCTGTTTATTGACCATTCTCCTTCTGGTGACAAAATAATACATGTTTCATTTCCTTCAGGGCACAGAGGATTTTGCTGTGAGAATATAGGAACTAAGGAAACAGTAGAAAAGGTTGAGTGATGTCATTCTGAGCCACGTGTATTTCAGAGCTCAAATGTGCAACAGTGAATTCTGTGACCCGACAACTGTTACATCTGCTACCTTTATGATTTGGATATTTTCTCTCTTCTCATTTACTCAGCTTTCTTGAATTCTAGCTGATTTTCTGTCTTGCTGTCTATCTGCCTGTCTGTCTGTCTATCTATGTCTCTCTGTCTTTCTGTCCCAAATTCTTTCTCTCTCTGACTCCCAGCCCCACAAAGTAGAACTGAAAGGAATAGTTAGTCCCTGCCCAAAATGAAACATGGCTATTCAGCACAGTTCTTAAGTCAAACTCATATTGCAACATTTAAGAATCTACTTCAACCACTTGAAGCGAATTTTGGCCTGGAGGAATGAAGAAAGCATACCACCCGCTTTATCAGAAACGTCCGAGTTTGATGACTATTTGATATATTCTCCAATTCAGAAAGAAGCCTTTCACTATTCCCCACCCTAGTGCAGGGACACTGTCCCTGGGAAATGTTAGAGGAAGGGGTGTAGCTGTCAGGTGAGTGAGCTGTTTACTTTCTTCTGATCCTGGATTCCAAGGACTTTGCTTGAAGCAGTGTGATGCTACCATGTAGAAAAGGTAAGAGAAGCTGAGGAAGCAATTACCTGGCTTTTCACCTGAAATTGTTGGTCAGCATTAGTGAGAAGAGTATCTAGACATTCCGGAATAATACATATTCCCTCAAGTTAACTTGTTTTTTATTAGTTCTAGAAGCCAATGTTTTCTGTATGTAACTAAATTCTTTGATTTTCTTTTTATTTCCCCCCCCCCAATTTCTCCTTAGATATTTCTCAAAATGGAGGATTTAGATCTTGTTGTTATACTTATTATTATTGACTGCTATATTTATAGATGAATTTCTCATTTTAAACCCAAGACACACAGGTGTGAAATGTCTAGACTAAAGCACCTAGCAAAGGCCACATGCTGCTCAGTGGCTGTTTTCTTGGCTACTTCTCACAGACTGGTGGAAAGTTTGCAGACCATTCCAAAGTATCTTTGCTTACATTGTGTTATTTCTTTCTGCTCACCTTGATTTCTAACAACTTATGTAACTTAATTTGTGCATGCTTTTCATACTTACCAACGAACTCTAATGTCTTTTCCTCCTTGTGTGTAGTGAATTCTCCTGTATTTCAGCATATTGTCTGCTTAGTGTATAATGCGTTACAAGAGGAACAAAGACTTTTCTAGATTCTACTTCAAAAGAGTTTTCCACATGGCCTCTCCTATGGAGGAGTGGTACAGTAGAACATTTGATGACTGGCTTTGGTTAGTTCCCAGTTTGCCAGTGACCAAATCAAAGATAGTGGGAACACAGCCACTCCGTTTTTATCTTGCTTTTCTTTATCTTATATTTCCGCCTATTGTAGTTCTGACCCAGTATGTGTTATTTTGCTGTTGATGATGATGATGATAACATTTTCTCATGATGGGAAATGTCAAGTCAAATAATATGACAGGACTTGCTGAATGATTGAGTCAGTTCTTGGCCACCAATGGCATTGTCAATATGGCTGCTGAATTAATGAGGAAAATTAAAATGGAGTTTTCAGAGGTCAAGAGTGACTCCATTCTGTAATTTGACATCAGATGATTCATGACCATTTTTCTGCCCTTCACTTTAACATACTTGATATTAAGAAATGGCTGCAAAGGAATACCATTTAAGATCAACAGAATAGACATTGCTCATACTGAGGTGTCCAGTGATCTGTGTTGGGATCCTTGCCTGGTCACCTTAGACATTCATTGAACCATAAAGCCTCCTTTGTAGGCATGATTTTTTTCTTAACCTGTAAAGGTCAAGAAATAATTTTACTTTATTCAGTTGATCAAATAATGTCAGAAATATGAAAGTATGCAACCTATAAAGGACACTGGGTTGAATGTGACTTTTTTTGTTTGTTTTCAATTTGCATTAAAGTATTATGGTGGGTAAATGTTTCCTAAAAGAAATCAAAACAAAAACCTCTGTAATTAACAGTATTGGTTCATTCTTGGCAGTACTTTTAAAGTATATTTCATAGAAGATCTGATATATCTAAACATGAGTGAAAATTCTTCTTTTGAACAAAATGATTCATCGTGTGGTAGAAAGATTGACCAGAATTCTGAATAGATGTGCATATACAAACACTGTATGGATATATTATTTTTTTTGCTGTGTAATAAATTACTCCACAATTTAGTGGCTTAAGATGAAGAGACTTAATATAGCAGTAGCTTTTCTAAATCATAATTCTTCTTAGTTGGGTTATAATTATGTAAGAACCCAAGTGTGCATGTTGAGAGGCAGCCTCAATTCCCAGCTGACTGTTTCTAGCTAAACACCTCAGTTTTTCACCTTATAGGCATTGCCATAGAGTTGCTGGTATATCTCAATAAAAGAGTAGCTGGCTTTCCCCAGGGTAAGGGATTTGAGAGAGAAAAGAGAAAAAGCCACCATATATTTTATGACCTAACTTCTGAAAGCATGCACTGCTACTTCTACCAGCATGATCAGATATAATTCCGAAGACCTGTTTAAATTGGAATTTCAGATGAGAAGCAAGCGAGTATAATTGTGTCTCATACTGTTTGAATATAATCACTCATTGTCTGCAATTCAAGTTTAATTAGGCACCCTTATTTTTATATGTTGAAATAGACACAGTTTTTTCCTTCCTCTTTGTTAGTAACTAGTTATTAAGTCCAGTCTACAATCAAGAAGGGAAGGATTAAATTCTCCCTTTCGATCAAGTCCTATCAAATACTATGAGGACATTAAAAAAAAAAAGTCTATGATGGTGGTATAGTGAAAAGACTATATAGACTTTTAAGTATGAGTGTGGTGGTATGAATAAGAATGACCCCTATATGCTCATATATTTGAAGGCTTAAGTTAACAGGCAGTGGAACTGTTTGAAAGGACTAGATGCATTAGGAGGTGTGGCCTTGTTGGAGGAAGGCCACTCCTGCTGGGGGAGGCCTTTGAGATTTCAAAAGGTCATGCCAGGCTCAGTCTCTCTCTCTGTTCCTCAGAATGTAGATTGCAGCTAATGCTACAGTATCATATGTGCTGTCCTGCTCCTCAACATGATGATAATGGAGTAACCTCTGAAATTGTAAGCAAGCTCCCAATTAAATGCTTTCTTTTATAAGAGTTGCCTTGGTTGTGGTGTCTCTTCACAACAATAGAACACTGATTAAGATAATGGTAAACATTGGTTTTAAATCCTTCTGTTGCTGGAGAGCTTCTCTCCAGCTCCCAAGTTCTGCCAGTCTCCAGTTACAAAGTCCCGCCAGTCCTGGAGCCCACTTACAAAATAAACACACAGACTCTTATATTATTTAAACTGCTTGGCCATTAGCTCAGGCCTATCATGTCTAGCTCTTACTCTTATATTTAGCCCATTTCTATTAATCTTTACTTTGCCACATGGCTCGTGGCTTACCGGTACTTTACATCTTCCTTCTCCTCGCGGCGGCTCCAGGCAGTCTCCTCTCCACTTTCCTGTTCCCTCAATTCCTCTCTCTGTTAGTCCCGCCTATACTTCCTGTCTGGCTACTGGCCAATCAGTGCTTTATTAACATATTTGTCATACAGAACATCCCACAGCATCCTTCTGATTTGTTTATGAATTTATTAGCTATGGAAAGCAATTCACCTCTCCTCTCAACACCTTTTGCTTTGTTGTATATAAATCAGGAATGGTAATACAGTCCCTCTGAAAGTTTAGACAAAAGTTGTCTCCAACCGTCTTCTCCCTTGCTAGAACTAATCTTGGTGATAAAATGTTCAATATTTATTCTACTCTCTGTTTGTTGTTAGGGATGACTGTAGGCCTCCATTCTTTTACACAGAGAGAGGTCTCTAGGGGAAATCTTCCATCTTCCTCATAGAAAGGGACAGGCCTCAGGAGTCACCAGCATCTGATCAGCAGAGTCTAGATCATATCCAGATGCCCTGGCAGGAAGAGAAGTTCAGAGAAAGAGAAGCTAACATTTTTAGCCTCTGGTGGGTAAGAAAATCATTAACTGTACATACCCACATCAGTATGTAACAGCCCAACTTTTGGGAGAGGTTCCTGATCCTAAGCAGTCATAGTAAGTCACAAAGACTGCTTATAAACTCTAGAGAATGAAATGATGTGTATCTGCAAGACAAATGGGATTTACCTGTATAGTTGCTACAAAGTTTTTAAAACAGTTGATATTTACTTTTAATGATAAATAATAATAATAGACCAGTCCATTCCCAAATTACAGTGCTGTGGTGCTATTGGTTTGGACCTATGGCTTTTCTCCTTTTATAGTTATCAGTACTGCTAAAATTTGAGTTTAAAATGTAGAGACAATTAGAGGTAGAGAAACCCTCAGAAAGCTTACTCAAGTGTAGTTGACATTTTCCAGATAACTGCAGTTCTTGAAGGTTAGTGTTATTATCAGACACTTTCTGTCCTGACCCCAAATTCTATTTATAGTATAACTGCTCTTCATCAGAAAAATATAGGTTACTTATAAGTCTGGAAGCATAAGGAAATGATCATAATGTGTTATAGATAGCATTTTCAGGTTTTTTAGACTCCTGTAATTATATGTCAATTTGAAGAAAGAGTAACTGTATGCCACCATGCTTATTGTACTACTATGTATCATAACCAAACTTTGTTATCTACCTAAACATCCCATAACATCTGAATGAATAAAGGTAATGCAATATATATCCCCAGAAATAGACTATTCAGCCTTTAAGAAAGAATACAATCCTGTCAGTTTTGAGACCATGTGTGAATCTGGAATATATTAGAAGTAGAGTAAGCTAGGTGAGAAGTATACCGCATGATCTCAAAATATGTTGGATAGGTTTAAGCTGATCACACAGAAAGAGAATTGAACAGAACTTACAAAAAAAGAGTCTTCTAGGAATAAGAAGGCAGGGAGGGGTGAGGGTGGTCAGGAGGTACAGTTTTATAAGTGTGTTCTGGGCACGGTGAAAGAACTATACTTACTGATAATGGTAATGTGTTGTGTATTCTAAAATAGCTAGAAAAGAGAGGTGTGACTGTCCCTACCACAAAGCAATGATAAATGGGTCAATGACCATGATTGGCATGTGTAGAACCACAGAACCTACCTTATAAATATGTACAATTATCACATGTTAATTTAAAAATAAAAAGTCAAGCAGGGTGGTGGTGGTGCATGTCTTTAATCCCAGCACTCAAGAGGCAGAGGTAGACAGCTCTACAAGTTTGAGGCCAGTCTGGTCTACAGAGTGAATTCCAGGACAGCAAGGGCAATACAGAGAAACCTGTCAAAAAAAAAAGAAATAAAATAAAAATAAAAGTAAAAGTAAAGAATTAGAGACAATTAATGCTTTAAGAAAAAGCAGCAGATTGGGTTAGTGTTTATCTGTAAAATTAACCAATATGAATAGTTTTATTGGACACAGAAATGAAGTCAAGTTGGGGGCAATATATCATTTACTGTACCTTTTATCCTTTGTACTTCTCATTTTGGCTGTCTGACTTTGGGCAAGTAATTTATCTCAGCTGGCCTTGATTTTTCTATTCTGTACATACTTTATGTGATATTCAACAGAGGAATCTGATTGGCTGATTGATATGTCTTGTATGAAGCACTTTCATGCAGATCATCACTTGATAGTGCCCCATAGCCTATGTTTAATAAACATTTAGCAGTCCGGGGAGGACACAAACTTCCTTAGGAAGCCTGGGTTTCCTTCAGCTCACGGCACAACCTAACAAGGGACTCCAAGAACAATGCTTCACAATAATAAGATTTATTTTGACTCATGCATGTCTAGCTTGTCTGACCTTTAGTCTGGCTGGGAATTTTTCATTTTCCTTGGATTAGGTACGAGTTTTGTAAGACAATTTCTTCTTATGGAAAAAGGCAGCAGGCTAAGAAAACAAACTCAACCATGCAGCAACAACCCATTGGCTAGGACAAGTCATATGATCAAGTTCAATGTCAAGATGACAGGAATATGCACTCCATCATGAGGCTATGCCAAGACATGGGTGCATTCTCTCTCTGTGGCTAAGTGGAGAATTCAGGTCACTACTGGCTCTTTTACAGTTCCTTCTGATGATTTTTGCTGTGTTTCTGTGGGTAGGCATTATATTAGTCTGAACCACAGTTTGTAAAGTGAGTAGATTGACTCATCTCAGAGATTCTCAGCCTTGGACCTAAATTAGAATTACTCAAGTGAAGCTTTTCAAAAACAGTTGATCATGTAGAGTCCCAAAACAAAGGACAGTGAAATCACAGTCTTTGGAGATAAGGCTAAAATACTGCTGTGTTTATTAAGCTTTCTAGAAAGCCGTACAGTTCAAGTGGGTTGGGAACTGTTGGAATGTTTCTGTGATGGTAAATCTTGATTGTCAATTTGGTAAGATTTAGAGTCACAGACTAAGCATGGGCATGTCTATAAGAGTGTCTCCAGAGAGATTTAATTGGGCAGGAAAGGCCCAACCTGACTGTGGGAAACATCATTCCATGAGCTGAAATCTCAGGATGCATAAAAAGTAAAAGTCAGTGAAGTACCTGCATTTGTCTCTTGGCTTCCTGGCTGTGGATACATGTGACTATTTGCCTCCAGCTTCTGCAGCCAGGGCTTCGAGGCCACCATGGACTCTAGCCTCATAATATGAGCCAAAATAAAGCCTTTCTCCTTAAGCTGTTTGGTCTCAGGAAGTAGAAAAGCAATTATGGCTGATGTCATGGCTCAGTGGGCAAAGTGCATGCAATGCAAATCTGAGGACCAGAGTTCAGATTCCTAGCATCCATGTAAATGCCAGTGTGTAGTGCAACCTATCTGTAATCCCAATACTCAGAAGACCCATACAGAGAATCCCCTGAACAAGTTGCCAAGCTACAATAGCTGAATAGGGGCCTCAGGGTTCAAGTGAGAGAGACTACATCAAAATATAAGGTGAAGAGTGACTGAAGAGGGTACAGTGTCAACCTCTGGCCTCTACATATACATGTACACTTCTGTATGCCACACACATGAAACACTCTTACACATGTACACCACACACACACACACACACACATTCAAAATGAAAGAAGGAACCAGAGAAAGAAGGGAAGAAATAGAGAAAGAAAGAAAATACAATTTCTAATGTTTCTAATTTCTAATATTCCTAACTGATGAGACTCCCTAGTAGATCATCCTGAGGTGTCATGCTGATGGGAAGTGGGCATAGCTTCTGTCCCTCAGTAACTGCAGGATTTCTCCCCAAAGACAGAAACTATGCTGTTTTTACTCAATTCCTGTACTCCAAGACAGCCCTGCTTTCTCCCACCTGTTGCTGGAATCATTGGCTGGAAATGTTTGCTGAAATAACTGAGACCTCGCCTTGCTTCCCATTTTATCCCTTCTTTTTCTACTCCTCTTCCTCCTTCCTCTTCCTCTATTTTCCTGCTTCCCTTCCTCCTTATCTTCCTCAGCCTTCCTCCTCCCTCTTCCCCCTTCCCCTCCTCCTCTTCTATGTCATTTATTCTTCATTTCTTGATTAAATTATACTTCACATGCTATTTTCCCCTTTGCCACTTAGAGCCACATCACCCACTTTCCCCTCAAGACTGGCAGTGATGATTAGCATGCCCCTACCTCCTGCCACTCTCTCCCTACCTGCCTCAGTACTGGAGTGTGGAAGGGAATTCACATTCCTATAAGAACAACTCTGAGACCTTTTGAGAGGGACCTTGGGAGGAAATGCAATCGGAACATCGTGTGTATGATTGAGTGATGCTCTAGAAGAGGTGTTGACTTTGGGTGGGAGCTGGAGCTGATGTCTCATGACTGCTCAATCTCTAATCTGTGAATGCCATGGAAGATGTGTCCTAATTCACTATGATCTTAGTCTATGAGGATTTATTAGCTGCTTCCAGCAGTTTCCTGAATGTTTCTTCCTTACCAAGAAGAATTCCAATTTGGGGTTTGTGAGTGAAAGAAAAATTCACAGTTCTGAGGCCACTGAGAATTAATTTTGATGAGAATATTTTATTTTCCACCCTTTCTCTTTTCTTTTATCTTTTTTTCATTCTACTGTGTATTTAAAACCATTCTGTCTTATGGATTCTAAAGCACATGCCCCTGCCCTGAATTTTACTTCTGTGCAGTAGGGATGTGCCTCATGGTTGTTGGTTTCTTATAGTGAATTGACAGCATTTTTCCCCTTGGAGGCATGCTCAGTAATGGTGCATTTTATAACAGGCAACTTCTTGAGGGCAATGAAATTAGCCAACACCCACGACTCATGCTGTGTCTACTGCAAACATTTTCTCATTAAATCCTAAAAAAAAATCATTGATTAATCAGCACATTTATTCCTAACAAACATCAATTGAGTTAATATCATTAATATTCATATTAACATGTATTGAGCCAGTTCTTTATAAGTCCTTTACATATACATTCTCTAGTTACTACTCAGAATGACTCTGGGAAGTAGATATTGATATTATTCACATCTAATAGGTCAGCAAAGGAGACATATAGGAATTGAAAAACTTGTCAAATTACAGAGTTGGTAGGAGGTAAGGCAGGAACCAAACCCAGGTTGTTCTGCTTCCAAAGCCCATGCTGTTAGCCACACCCCTCCACTGCTCCAAATGTTTATTATTATTGTAATTAACAGTGGTGCAGTACTTTACCACACACAATAGGCTTTCCCAAACATCTAATTTAATCCTAGCCTAACGACCTGGCACAATGCAATTTCTTTTATATATTTTGCATTTAAAGTTGCATAAAACACTGTTAAAATACACCCTTAAAGGCTTGCTTAAAAAGGTATTAGCAACCAAGAAAAAAAAATCAGCAATGCAAACTAGAACTCTGGAACTATTTCACTTCATTAGGACTGAGAACAGCAAAGCTGGACCAGTGCTCATACTAATTGGTATCCAAAGGACAATTGTCCACTTGATTTTGGAAAAACAAGCAATTGTAACACATGAGCCTTTGCTTTGAAGTCTAACTTTGCATTACAACCAATTAAGGAAAAAAATCATCCACATTAACTGGATTTTTAAAGCAATGGATAAAAATAGTTTGTAAAATGGATCATGAGTGCTGGTAAATATGATTAATGAACTTGGGCCAGTGGCTTTTGCATATAGCTTCAGCTATATAGAGAATGACCCAAAAATTCAAGATATTGATGGATTTGGGTTAAATATTATATTCTAGTGATTTATTGAGGGGAATCAAAGAGGCTATGTCTGCATTAACAGGGGATTTGTAGTTAGGATGACATTGTTTCCGGGGTCTGTTCTTTCCACATATTAAATTATCTGGACGTGTTGTAAAGTCACAGAATCATGTGTTAGAAGGAACCCAGGGGGTTAAGTGTTCCCCACCTGTGTAGATAGAATCCAGAGGCCTTTTAGATACGATGACTATTTCATTTTACTTCTTCATTGCTGTTTGTCATCCTTTTTAAGATTTATTTTATTTTTAATTATATATGTGTGTAGGAGGGTATTTAATGAGAGTTTAGGGGCCCCTGGAGGCTGGAGGTCTGGAATCACCCTGGAGCTGGAGTCACATGTGGCTGTGGACAGCCCAATATGGGTATTTGGAACCAACCTCATGCCCTCTGCAAGAATAATATGTGTTCATAACCACTGAACCATCTTTTCAGCCCAGGGTGTTTCCCGCCTCCCCCAATATCAACTTCTCTTACAAGCTCTTGTTATACCTCATTTGGGTTTGTTGCTTTAGAAAACTCCTGCTTTCTGTGACAACTCCATTATTGTCTCTTTCGAATACTGATAGGAAAATGTGATATCTGACTTTGAAGAAGGGCTAGATTATGGGCATCCTGCCCCCAAGTTCTATGCAGGAGATGATGGGGCTTCACTGACTACCCACTAATGAAAGGGTTAGTAGCCAAGGAGGGAAATGTAAATTTTCCTTTCATCTGACTTCAGGTATTTCCTACCTCTGTCCTCATTCACTGGGAGAGAAACAGATTCTTGTAAAAAGGCTTTATAGACCCCAAACCAGGCAATGAACTCAATGTTTTAAAGAATTTCAGTAACATTTCTTTTTCTAATAACCTGAAAGATTCCATCCAGTCTTTTAGTTTACAAATAAGAGATGTTTTCACTTGAGTTATTAAATGATTAGCCCAACAACATATAACCTATTAGCGGCAGAAGTAGGATGAGAATCTTTGGTACTGCTATAAGATAATGCCACAGGAAGAGAATGGTTTATGCAGAACATTTATGTAGAAAATTCTTATGGTTTTAGAGACTGAAAAGTCCAAAATCAAGCTATCTATAGCTGGAGAGGCTGCTTCCTGCTATCAAGATGGCGGCTTTAATACTGTGTCCTTTGGAAAGGGTGGACATTGTATTCTTACATGGCAGAAAGGCAGGCAGATAAAGAAAAAGAAGAAGAAAAGCCAATATGGGGGCCTTATATAATGACAATAGACTATGCCTGAAAGCAAAGCCCTTGTGTCTACGCCTGCCTTTTAGTGAGTGATCTGTTTTCAGGGTCAGTGAAGCACCAACCACCCAATCAAATTGTCAGTTACTAAGACTGGTGATGGAAGTCTCAGTTCCATCCCTCTCAGCATGACAGCACTGGGGATTGTGTTTCCAGCACATGAATTATCCTGGACAGTTTCAGTCCACAGCACCTGGTCTCCCAATGGCAGTCTAATTTTACTCTACACCTCAAATGTTTTCACTTAATATTGAAAACTTTTTTTTTTTTTGCATGTGAGGACACCCTTTAGAAAATTCTTCAGCTAAAAACCGGAAAAGGTCCTAAGTTTCAAAAGGTTTCTCTTTAGGACAAGGCTTCATAAATGACCTTCAAGGGCTTTTTCCTCATCTCTGATTAGTGGGTGCAGGTAACCTTTAGCTGAAGAAAAGGACATCCAAAGAGCAAAGCAATAATAGAGGAATTACTTTGGCAATTACTAGTGTAATTATGAGTCCACCTTTGAAAATAGATGAAGAAATCAATGATGGGAAAACTTAGCACCACAGCTGATGGGAACAGAAATGCCAGAATCAGTTAGACTCTTTTATGGACTTGTGGGTTGAAATATTGTTGGCATCATTAAAGTAATGTTTTTGTTTTGTTTTGTTTTGTTTTTCCAGTACAGTGAATGGTATTTTCTATGTCAGTAGTGTTATTAAACCAGATGAGTTGCCTAGTATCCATTAATAAGTATGAACTTTGACCTGGTCATTTCTTAAATGGAAATTATCCAGCTAACCAGCTTACATCATAAGATAAGCTGAAAAACTAAGAAGACTGAGAAAATCATTTTGGTTTGAAGTGAATTACCTGAGCTCTGCTGGCACTTCTTTTCAAGGAGAGGAGCTTTTAGTTGTGTATGATGGTTAACCTTTATTATTGGGGCTGCCAAGACAAGACAGCTCAGTGGTCAAGAGCACTGGCTGCTCTTACAAAAGCCCTGGATTTGGGTCCCAGCACCCACATGGTGGCTCACAAACATCTGTAACTCCAGTTCCAGCAGATCCAGCGCCCTCTTCTGACTTCCATGGGCACCAGGCACACACATGGTACACATACATATATGAAAGCAAAATACTCATACATATTAAAAAACAACAGCAACAATAACAAACTCTCATTGTTTTTATCTAAATCTCTATCATTCTATTTTATCGATAAAGACTTGGAAGCTAGATGCTGGGGTAAAAACCTGCTAGCTCAGAGAGACAGAGAAAGCACCCAGCTGCTTCCTCTTCCACCTTCATCCCAGAAAAAAGAACTTTTCTGTCTGATGCAAAAACTCCTCCACTGGATGTCCCTCCCGTCTACTTCCTTTGTGTGTGTGTGTCTCTCTCTCTATTCTCCTGACTTTCTCTTTCTCTTCATGGTTGTTTCCTGTCAACTGGTTGCTTGCTCTGCCTCTTGGCCTAAGGTTGATTTTATGTAATTCTGTTTACAATATTCAAGCAGAAAGCTCTTGAAGTAAAGGAGTGTGCTAGGGCTGAGCCACACCACAACTAGGAACAGTTTTTCCACTAAATAACACAATCTCAGGGTTCACAGTGTGATCAAATATCCTGCAACACTTATCAACGGGGCTGTATTTAGAATCACTTAGAGATACACTTCTGGGGATGTTTGTGTAGGTGCTTCTTGGGGGGGATGATTAACTGAGAAGGGAAGACACTCCCTGAATACAGACAGCATTGTCATGTAGGCTGGGGTTGTGGACTTGGTGAAAAAGGAAAAACTAAGCCGGAATAGCATCCATTTCTCTCTGCTTCCTGACTGTGGACACAATTGGACGTCTCCTTCTCACTCCTCCTGAGCCGTCCCTGCTGTGCTGGGCTGTGTCACCCAAACTGTGAGCAGAAATAAGCATCATTCCTGAAGCTGGTTTGCCAGGCATTTTGTCACTGGGCTGAGGAAATGAACCAATGCTAAGCACTGACTCCTGTCTCCCAGGTCTCTGCAGGAGATGGAGAAAAACAAGTGTCCTTCTTGAGCTCAGAAAGGTCTCTGGTCATCTGTATTTAACCTGGCCAGATTAGGCTAATAAAATGAGAGAAATTACCGGATGTATTTGTGAGCACATCAACACTTCCAGAGCACAAGCTTTGCTCTGCCCATGTCGAGCAAGCCTGCCTACAAAGCCCATCATAGTTAGACCTCACTTTAGCATAGCAGAACACCAACTGGATCCACCAAGCTCTTCATTTAAGGAGGTTAAACTTTCTTTAGTTTTTTTTTTATCCCTCAAATATGCAACAGAGGGAAAAAATCTAGATTTTTGTGTCAAAATGTTTCTACTTTTTTTGTAATTACATTTTTTTGGTTGTGGTGCCATGGAATGTCAGCAATGAAAAAGTTCTTCATGACTCTTCCACCCTCCCTCCAATTCCCATTTCCACTTCAGATGATGGAAGTTTGCTTGAAGTCCCTCTTCTCTTTGCTTCATTTTAAAGTCGCTGGAAGCAGTGTGTTTTACCAATTATGGACATCCCAAGAACAACTCAAGTCACAGTATGCTGAAGTAATCATCTGAGCACACATCTCTGAGAACTGAAGTAGCATTCAGAGTCTTAATACAGTCTTAGAGCCCCGTGTTCCTTCTCCCCAATGGCAAGCTACCCTGTGTTTCTGAAGACACTAAGGTTTGGCTCAGTTCTGGCACTGGCTTGCCTTCAGAACCAGGGCCATA
>CABHPQ010143040.1:15092-25872 GCA_902168405.1 Peromyscus aztecus
AAACGTGATATAAATAGTGTAAGGAAGCTACCACTAGACTCACATAATTCCTTGGACTGAAAACATGTCATGGGAAGGAAATCCATTAGTTATTATGTGGCCCTGTGAGTTGCTCTGCATGCATTTATGAACGTGTGCTTTCACCTCTAGTTCCCTGGACACCTCTTTATCAAATTGAGTCCTTTTTATTTTTATTTTCATTAATAGTCCTTGACCTCCATCAGGATCCTTGATTTCATATTAGAATTTGATATGCTGAGAATGCTTAGTGTGCACGGGAGTTCTAGTTCAACCTCAGAATTTCTGAAATTCTCTTAAACTGTAATTGGAGCAAAGAAGCAAGTAGAAGAGCATTTTTGTTGTCTATAATAGAAAAATCAGAGAAATGCAATATATATGTGCACATACACACATACACATGCACACACATACACATACACGCATATAAATACACACACACACACACACACACACACACACACACACATGCTGCAGCTTGTCAAATGGCTACTCTGCAGCAGCTGCCTGTCCCTTTTGTTTCAAAACCTGAAAATGAAAATTACATAGAGTTCTCAATGATTTTACCTCCTGAACCCTAATCTTACAACCCATAAGGAGAAACAGTGCTCCCAGAAGAATATCTTAATTTGGTTTCCCTGGAAACAAGCCCTGGGAAATGGAATTGGGTGAAAAGTTTACTTGAGGGGCGATTCCGTGAAACTCCTTGTGCAGTTCATGTGGTGCTGAGGACAGAACCTGGGGCTTCATGCATGTTAGGCAAGGACTCTACCAACATTCTTAGTTCCTATATTTTCCTAAACATAGAGAGAGTACTCATAAATACTTGTCTGTTGACCCTGGTACCCTCCCAGGAATCTTAGAGACGGCTCAGGTCAATCTTGTTTTTCTCTCATCTATCTGGACATAGCTCAGTGAAGTAAAATGTGACTAGCCTCTCTTGATCCCTTCTCACCAGGGTTTGGTGATTCAAGATTATATGACTCCCTGAAATATGATCCATGAGGCTCCAGGTAGCAATATTGTAAGAAAGATTGACTTTTTAAAATGATCTTTTGGATATAATTGATTTGTATGGTATAAAATTTCAGCTCGATTCACTTCTAGCTCTGAGCTAGTAGTGAGAAGGCTCAATTTTAGTTGCAGCTTTACTATTAATTAGCTGTGTGGATTTGGGCAAGCCTTTCCCTCCCTCTGTTAATAATGATTGTCATTTAGTTGACTAAATGCTAGGTATTTTGCTAAGAGCGGTATATTCATTTTCTCATTTAATTCTCTCATAATCCTGTGAGGTGAGTCTATGATTTGCCATATTTTCAAATAAGTAAAATTTGAGTGACTCGTTCAGAGTTAAAGAACTATTAAGTGACAGAACCAGAGCTCAAAGCCAAAGTTGTAGGATTTCAAATACTCTGAGCATAACCACTGTGCTTTACTGCTTCCTTTTTTAAACGCATTGAATTCTGAGCTTTAAATAGACTTGTCACAGGATTTGTAGGAAGCTGCCCAGGTTTGTGAAGACACCCCTGAGACTTCATGCTACTTCAGCTATGAAGGGGATATGTAACCCTCCCATCACCCAGTTCTAGCTAACATTACTCTGATTCCCCCAGGAACATCTCTTGTCCTGGCTTTTATTTCACCAGACGGGGCAGGGTGGCTGATCTCTGTTAGTTCCACAATTTTAAGGTTAGGCATATGATCTCCTATGGAGCTGGTCAGCATATTGTAACCAAGCATTGTTGTTCTTGGTTCAGACTTGATCATGTGATTTAATTCATGCCCAGGATTTTTGTCTTGATTTTTGGAGGTTAAAAAAAGTACTCTTTTTTTTTTAATTTGAATACAGGAAGACATATGCCCATAGCTGGAATCAGTTAGCCACATTGTTGCCATAGGCACAAGGAAAATAGGACCAATAGTCAAAAAGTGGGCCTCCTGAAATTTAAAAGTTTCTGTATTAAGGGAAACTGTTAATTGACTGACAAGCAGCTGATACAATAGGAGAAATAATTTTTTCCAGCTGTACAGAGGATTAATGTCTAAAATATACAAAGATCTTGTAAAACTAAACACCAAGAAAGCAACCCCATTTTATTTATTTATTTTTTTGAATTTATTTTATTTTATTTTACAATATAATTCAACTTTACATATCAGCCATAGATTCCCCCGTTCTCCCCCCTCCTGCCCCGCCTCCCTCCCCCCCCAGCCCACCCCCCATTTCCATTTCTCCTCCAGGGCAAAGACTCCCCCGAGAATTGAGATCAACCTGGTGGGCTCAGTCCAGGCAGGTCTAGTCCCCTCCTCCTAGGCTGAGCCAAGCGTCTCTGCTAAGCCCCAGGTTTTAAATACAGCCAATTCATGCACTGAGCACAGGACCCGGTCCAACTGCCTGGATGCCTCCCAGACAGGTCAGGCCAATCAACTGTCTCACCCATTCAGAGGGCCTGATCCAGTTGGGGATCCCTCAGCCATTGGTTCACAGTTCATGTGTTTCCATTCGTTTGGCCACTCGTCCCTGTATTCCATCCATCCCTGGTCCCAACAACTCTTGCTCACATAAACCCTCCTCCTTCTCGCCAATTGGACTCCCGGAGCTCCACCCGGGGCCTGACCGTGGATATCTGCATCCAGTTCCCTCAGTCACTGGATGGGGTTTCTAGCACGACAATTAGGGTGTTTGGCCATCCTATCACCAGGGTAGGTCAGTTCAGGCTATTTCTCGACTATTGCCAGCAGTCTATTGTGGGGGCATCTTTGTGGATTTCTGTGGGCCTCTCTAGCACTTTGCTTCTTCCTATTCTCATGTGGTCTTCATTTACCATGAACATTCCTTGTGTTCCCTCTCTGTTCTTGATCCAGTTGGGATCTCCCGCTCCCCCAAGTTCTTTTTCCCTCACCCCTCGCCCCTCATTACCCCCACTCACGCCTAGACTGTTCATGTAGATCTCATCCATTTCTCTGTCATTGGCGATCCCCGTGTCTTTCTTGGGGTCCTGTTTTCCAGATAGCCTCCCTGGTGTTGTGAGTAGCAGTCCAGTCATCCTTGTTCCACAACTAGTATTCTCCTATGAGTGGGTACATACCATGTTTGTCAGAAAGAAATAACATCAAGAAAAATGACACCAAATCAACAAATGCTGGTGAGAATGTGGGATGGGGAGTCTTCATTTAATGTTGGTGGGAGTGCAAACTGGTCCTGCCACTGTGAAATCAGTGCGGAAATTCCTTCACATGCTGGAAATTGATGGAGCACATGATCCAGCTATACCACTCTTAGACAGATACACAAAGGTCTCTATTTCTTACCACAGAGACACATTTTCATTCATGTTCCTTGTTGCTGTGTTTACAATAGCTAGGACATAGAAGCAGCCTGGATGATATAGCCTAGATCAGCAGATGCCAACAAGTGATGAACAGACAATGCAAATGTGGTGCCTATATATAATGGAATTTTATTCAGCTGTAAAGAAAAATGAAACATTGAAAACTTCAGTAAATGAATGGAACTAGAAAAAAAAATTATACTGAGTGAGGTAACCCAGACCCAGAAAGACAATTGCTGCATGTTCTCAGTCATGATCCTAGAGGTAAATGTTGAACCTAAAGATTCATGTGGGTACTTGGTAATAAACCAACGTAGAGCAGATGGGGTGAAAGAGGGTAAGCCTGGGTCCAAGTGGTAATATTTTGAATCTAGTATTTCCTGAACTAGGTCTAAGGCTAGACTCTATTGATCTAATGCTTTAATTTGGGGTAGGGGAAGGATTTTTTTAATACTGGTCACCAGAAAGT
Organism: Peromyscus aztecus; assembly: GCA_902168405.1. Taxonomy (NCBI): domain Eukaryota; kingdom Metazoa; phylum Chordata; class Mammalia; order Rodentia; family Cricetidae; genus Peromyscus; species Peromyscus aztecus. Next base: position 18,912 of record CABHPQ010143040.1, read on the forward strand.
AATTATAGATCTTTTCTTTTTTGGCACAAACCAACCAAATTCTGACAAAGTAAGCGATTTCCTTAGGACCTAGCCTGGCCAAAGGATGCCAGGCCTTGAATCATTTCTAATTATTGCATGGTGTATGTTATTACAGTGAATGGAAAGGTACCTAAGTTATCATGTGATAAAATATTGGTTAAGTAATCGGATGAAACTTTATGACTCCCTCCTGCCAGAAGGCTTTCTGATCATTTGCTGCTCTCCAGAAGACGTTAATTGCTAATTGTCCATGTGCATTTCAAGACAGTGAACTGCTGCCTCGGATGCCTATGAACATTAAGAGGAAACTCATTGCCATTCTCTTCATTTCTTTGTAATTACATTTGAACTTTGAAACCTAAAACATCATTGAGGTTGAGGCAGTGTGACTTGATTGAATGAATTATCTCCATGTAAGTCATTATATTTCATTGACTTGTAGGATTCATAAGTTGAAGATGCCTTTGGAGAATAGCTTTCCCAGCCCCCTCATTTAGTCGACAAGGGGGTGGCAGAAAGACATTGGTATGAGTCACATGGTAGTTATAGGCTGTCGGAAGCTAGATTCAAGGTCTCTTCATGCCACACAAGGGTAATTTTCACTACACTACCTCCACTCTCCTGACCCTGAATGAATGGATACATCATGTGACTGTAAACTAGACAAACCCGAGAGACATGGGAAGTGAGTAAAACTCAGCCAGAAGAGAGTTTATCTTGCTTGTAATTTCTCTTCTTCTTTTTCCTGCTGCTTTTAGTCTTTTTTTGAGATGGGCTGAAGGGGAATAACTGCCTCCTGGATGGCCATCCAAGCCAGAAACTTTCCTAGTAGTTAAAGAACAGTCAAAGCTGTGTCATTTGTTTCTAGGTGGTAAAAGAATTTGTGATAAAATTTTGGTGACTGAGAAAATAAGTTTTTGGATGACTTAAGAAAACTCGATTTCTAATTATAGATGATTCTTGAGTTTCCATTTTAGTAGATTTTTAATTGACACATAATGTTTGTATATATTTTTACATTCAGAATAATGATGTTCTATGACCAGTTTAATGATCGGATCAGAATAATCAGCACACACATTATCCCAAACATTTATCATGTATTTGTATTGTATTCAAAGTATTCTCTACTAGCTATTTTGAAATATTCAGTTCATTAAGTCACACATTGCTCCTGTATTGTGGTACTGACAATGTGCGGTTGTTCTTCTTATACAGGTACACGTCTATACTTAGTAATCACCCTCTCTCCATCTCCCATTTTTGCCTGCCTCTTGTTATAGCAGATATGCTTCATACCTCTGTTTGGCAATATCGTTAGAACCCCAGTTTGTGCAATTAACTCCCCTTGATGAGATGATACACTTATCTACTGCATTCTGTAAGCTTGTGTATTTCTCTACTTCAGATTCACTCCATGTACTAGCATTCCAACTCTGTAAGGTTTACAACCAATGAGAGAGAATATTAAATTTATTTTAGAGGTCACTGTGTCCATTATGGACGAAAGCCACTAAGCAATTAACCAAATTATAGCAATTTTATCTTAGATTAATTCATCATGATTCTTTTTTCATTTCCTAAAAACATAATGAGTCCATTACTATCAGTAATTTCATAGAACAAGAAATCGGAGAAGAATCAGGAGAGCCAAGAGGAGGCTCAGAAACTCAGCTGCTTCTTAGGATTCTAATTTTAAAGATGGCTTTGTCTCCAGGGACACTAAATAACCGGAAGTGTCAACAGCTGCCCCTGAGGTTGGTTCATGGAGGGCAAGGTCACCGCTCAGCCTCTGAAAGTGAAGAGAGTTGGCAGAAAAAAATTACCCTTTGAAAATGGACTTGGATAAGTGATGCCCATGCACTACAGTCCATCTGCATAGTACCACACATAAAAGTGTCCAGCCCCAAGAGTCTGAGCTTTTTATTGACTGGCACAAGGGCTGAAAATAAGAGCCAAATATCAGAATTAGAAATGTGTTACCAATTTATGGAGCAAACTTAAATTTTAACCCTGAAATGAAATAATGAACATCTGCTCTATAGTTGATGACTATTAACGGTATTTTTCATTACAATGGGGAGAAATCACTTTGGTAGGAATTTAAACAAGGCCTGGTGTGATTTTTCCCTATAGTAAGATGGGTGAGAAGCAATTTTACCTTTTTCTTAAATCAGTAAGCAAGTGATAATGACTAAGTTGATGTTAACACTGATCTTGATAAAACAGATGTTGTAGTGAAGGGGCTAATCTTGGCTCCCAGTTCTATTTTATGGGTATCTGTTTAGAGCTGAGGGGATGTCCTTTAGAAAACATTAACGCTCAAGAACTCCCCATTCTCTGGTAGTAAAGTGTATTTTATGGGCTAGAAATGTTAAAGGTGAGTAGGCAAGTTTACTGCTAGCTCAGTGCCCTATCTTTGCGGCCTTCTAAAACTTCATGTAGTAAAGGAAGGAAGGACCTATTAATGGGAACTGCCCTCTTGGAGCCGTGGATGAGGTGGAAAGAGAGCAAGAAATTGAGCAGGGATAGTTATTTCACACAAGTGACTGTGTGTCATGAAGATGGTCAGGTTAACTACATGAGAATTCCCCCCAGAGCGTTTTCACAAAAGCACTATAACAAAAGAGCAACTTTCACAGCAAACCCCTTCAGGTCAGGGAGAGAATGAAGAGCTAGACAGCAGATAGATGAGTATAATGCCTGCTCTCCTTCAGTATCCTCATATTCCCTCAGGGATTCAGGGCCTGCAATCCTAAAAGACCAAGTCCTCACCCAGTTGGCTTCTTTCTGATGCTGTGCAGTTGTGCTGACCCCTGTTTGAGCACTGCTTTAAGAACTGCATGATGCAGCATGAGTTAGAAAACTTATCCATTCAACTAACTGAAACCCTTCATTTGGAAGATTAAATAATTAATGTATTCTTCAGCGAATCATTATGGAATCCTATTGGGTGGCAGATTTTAGCGCCTCATAACCTAGAAAGACAGGCTCTTTAAGGAGTAACAGCTTTGGGCCACACACAATGTTATCTTCACAAAATGGACACAGTCTGTGCTCCATGGAGTTTATAATCTAGTGAGTGGACAGACAGGAATCAAGTATACAGACCAATAGAGGGTTTATTAATTCTAAGTATTAAGAAAAACCAAAGTTCTGAGTATCAGAGGATAATGAGAAGAAGAGAAGAGTCAGGTCTGGAGGTGGACTGTAATTATTCAAGACCACTTAAGAAGGTAACAGTTGATGGCAGACTCTTGACTGAATCAATGGGTAATTATTGAACTAACAGTCTACACCACTAGGTCAAGTTCTGGGCACTGAAAACAAAGCTGTCAAAAATCCTGGCTTTATTTGGACTTCCTCTAATCTTAACTTGAACATAAAGACAACAGATAAAGGAGTAAATGATGTCATGTGCCTTATATTTCTAATTACCTTGGGGAAATAAGAAAAGCAAACCAGGCAATGGGGATAGCACTGTAAGTAGTATAACTAGGGAGGCCCTCCTTGATATGGGGAGACCTAAGCAGGTGCCTGAAAGGAGCAAGGGAATGAGCCCTATGGATATTCCAAGGAAGAACATAATAGAGTTGTCTGTTGAATATGGTAGGCCCTACCTCTGGCATCCATGTTTACATTATATTTAAAATTAACTTCCTTAGTTGTTTTCACTGTAGGTCAACTGTTCCATAGCCACCCATGTCTAGTGGTGACTGTTTTGGAGAGTGCAGATATAAAGAATTTCTGTTCTTATGCAAGTTTCTAATTATGAGAAGCAGGGAGTGCCTAGTATGGAATACCCCTAGATGAAAGAAGATGTGCATTTGAAGCAGGAAAGTGGGCAGGACAAGACCTGAAGACTGAGTGGAAGAATTGGAAGGAGGGAGGACTCAGAAGCAGTTTGCAGTGATGGGGGCTCATATTAGGTCTTAAAGGAATTAAAGCACGTGAAATTCCGCTGTGAGATGAGGAACCATTGGAAGGTTTTGAGCTAAGGGATTGTAGGCTAAATACTGTACTTGAGAAAATTGTCCTAATTACTGTGTCGAGAATAGCATGTGGAGGCTAAAGGCAGAAGCAGGAAGACCACTTAGGAGACTCTTAAAGCTACCCAGATATTTTAGAGAGCAGTGATTGAATCCAAGTTAGAATAAATCAAATTTGAGTTATCTTTAAGATAGACCAATTAGAATTCACCACTAACTTCAAATGATGATGACATGGATTAAGTTGTATAGAGAGAGCTGGAGTCTAATTTTACTCATAAGGTAGAGCCAATAGTATTTGCCAACAGAACATAGATATGAATGGTGTGAGATGAAGAGTTGCTTCTTCCAATGACATAGTAGTTATCACAGTCTTCTCAAGTACAGTATTGAACCTACAGTTCCTTAGTTTAAAACCTTTCAATGGTTTCTCATTGCACAGTGGAATCTCACGTGCTTCTGATTCCTTCAAGACCTAATATGAGCTCCCATCACTGCAAACGGCTTCTGAGTCCTCTTGTCTTCCAATTCCAAATCCGGATGAATTCAAGATCAGAGCCCTAGAGCCACGAAGGATGGATTCACTTGCTCTTAATTGATAAAAGGAAGATTTGAGGAGGCACATTGTTTGGGCTTGAGCTTTGAACCTATGTGAACTTTGAAATGGCTATTTGATATCAGGATAGAGAGGAAAATTGGGCAGTTACGGGCTGAAGATTGGAATACACTTGTAGCAATTAGAACCCAGCAACTGGAGTGCATGTGAATGTGTGAATGAAGAAGTAATGTACAAGCTGAACAAGAGGCACTCCCCTTTAAGGAGTGGGAAAGAGAGAGAGAGAGAGAGAGAGAGAGAGAGAGAGAGAGAGAGAGAGAGAGAGAGAACTGAGAAAACCAAGAACTGGTCTGTAAGGTAGGAGGAAACATAAGAGAAGTAACCTTCTGGGTAGAGGGGTGATCAGATGTCTCATTCAGTCCTGTCTTGTTCCTTATCCCTGTTCACCACTCAAGTAAGATGATTTCAAATCACTCACTCAGTTTAACAGCATGAGGCCATTGATGTATTTGTCAAGACCACTTTCATGGAAATAGATTCAGAAGAGAGATTAGGGAAAGTCATTTTGCTTTAAAGAACAGTTGAGAAGTGAGGTTATAGCCACAGGGAGAACTAGGTCAAGATTGTGGTGTTTTGTCGAAATGGGAGAGATCATAGCACACTTGAATGCTGACATGGATCATTTGATAGAGGGAAAATTTAATTACGCATAAAAGAGAGGCAACAAATGCTAGGGACTATCCTGAAGTAGGCGAGAGAGGGATGGGATGTATTGTACACCCGGAGGGAATGAACTTAAGTGAGAGCAGCTGGTCATGAAACAGAGTAACAGAGGGAAGGCAGAGCACGCAAACAAAAGATGCAGTGGATGGCTAGAAGTGGCTTGAGAACAGATGGGATGTCCCTTCTGATGCCTTCCATTTCCCATTGGAAAAGAAAGTAAAGTCCTTCATCAGTCCAGAGTGAGGGGATGGGAGGAGTGGACAACTGGAGGAAGTCACACGATAGTTCTTAGGATAGGGAACACATTGGGAAATACCAGTACACTATGGCCACGCCTAGGAACCTTTTGTGTTGAATCATTTTGTATATGTTGGAATTTGTTGTGTTAGAATCTTTAGTAGTGTGGAGCATTAGAATAGTTACAGTTTTATTCCCAGACATTTATACAAGTATAAATTCAAAGTCCATAGAGGGTTGAGTTTGACTAGGGTAGGGTTAAGTTAGAACAAAAGAAAACAACGGGGGTCTGGGAGTGAGGACGGTGTCACCACATGTAATGATACAACAGCAATGTTAGGCAAGTAAGAAAGATGTGAATGGGACTGGAAGATAGCTCAATGGTAAGAGTGCTTGCTGCACAAGCATGAATACCTGAGTTCATATTTCCAGGATCCACGTAAAATGCTGAGCGTGGCTGTGCATGCCTGTAACCCCGCCATTGAGGGTCTGGGACAGGTGGATGGATCCCTGGAGCTTGCAGGTTGTCAAGTCCAGTTGTAATGGTGAACTTCCCATTCAATGAGAATCCCTGTCTCAAGGTTACATGGTAGAGAGTGATAGAAGATGACATCTCTACATCAATGCATACATACAGCACCCACACATCATTGCACACAAACTCTAACACACACACATTTTTTAAACAGGAAAGATGAGAGGACATAGGAGATGTTCAGGATAAGAACAGAGCTTTAGCACTACCAGTTTCCTTGCTCTGGGTTGGTGTAGGTGACAGAAGTGAGTGTGAATAATGGGAGGTGATGGATGGGTCTACTTTCCTCGGGTATTTGAAATTGAGAGTCTGGACTGATAAGGAGTACGATAGTGTGAGTGACTGAGGTTGTGAATGGGCAGGACTAATAGACATGAAGGCCAAGACGATGCCAATCAGAAAGATTATCTACATGGATATCAAAGTAGATTAGAGAAAGTAACTGAAAATCAAGTTCTCCAGGATAATTAGAAGTAGCATGGGGCTATATAGAAGCCTGAATGAAAGGGCACTATTAGTCAGTTGTATATCCAGATATCAAGGTGTTTTATGGCAGAGTGAAGAAAGGTCTGTAAGCAGAATGAAACAATTGACCAGTTCAGATCCTATTATTTCCCTAAGTGCCTTTATCCTCACCTATCTACTGTAAACAGAGGTTAGAAAACACTGAAATCTACTTTCCATGAGCATAGAGGCATTGCCCATGACTTGGTGCTGTGTAACTACGGTATTCGCTGGTCTCAAGAATGAATAGACACATGATAATACAGAGGTGCTAAAGGGAAATGCTCTACTGCCGAGCTACACCTCTAGCCCCAGAGATTCTATAAGCCATATGGCCTTATATACAAGTCTCCTTTTACCATTTAGTATCTGACACTAGATAAAGAACTAACCCTA